>JAQQSU010005008.1:0-13923 GCA_028627135.1 Pseudochirops cupreus | reverse complement strand
TATATATATATATATATATATATATATATATATACATATAAAATTATCATTATTATTTACATGCAACTGGGAATTAAGATATACAGGCACTGGGGTAAGGATATACATCTTGCCCTACCAGAAAGTCAGTGGGGTGATGGGGGAGAATATAGGAGAGAGAAGATTGGGGGAGGGGATATACAGTAGGATGGCTGTTTTGGAGTGGTGGGTAGGGGAAAGATGGGGAGAAAATTTGTAACTCAAAATATTGTGGAAATGAATGATGTAAACTAAAAATAAAAAAAATAAACAAAAGTTAAAAAAAATTCTAAAGTGATTGCATTTAAGGCTATGATAGGAAAAAAAAAACTTGATCAAAATGTGTTTTAAAAGACAAAATCATACTTTTCCCAATTTAGACACTTTGGTCTGTTTGGGATAGGCAATTTGTGGGGAACAAAACACCATCAGAGACCATGGAATTCTAAAATGTGGGTGGAAGATATTGTCCATTGTAGTACTCAGGTAGATTTTAGGAATAAGAAGGAAGTAGGAAATAAACTTACCCAGTAGCTCATGGTTCCCTGAGTCACAACAAAATTAATTTCCACATTTGGCTTTAGTTAGTTAGAACTTGTTCAATTTCTACTTGAATAATTTATCAATAAAAAGATTACTTATTTAACTTAAAAGGAAATCTGTCTTTGGGATCCACAGCCCTCACCTTTCCCACTTCCTTTATAATTGTTCCTTAGGAAACCCTTAATTTCAGTTTCTACGGTCTTTTTTTCTCTTAAAATAGTCATGAGTAATGTGACCTTTCCTTCCATATTAGAAACACTTTTGAAATCCCCCAGGTTGTTCAAATACAATCTCCAACATAGCCTGTACAATGCCCTCTCTAATGACTCCTGAAATAATGGCTTGGGCTGAAACAGGCTGTATAACAGTCTGGTCTCTTTCCAAAGCTTGCTCTTCTTCATAGACATGGGGAGCAATTCCCTTAATCTGATCAATAGCCCTTTCATGACAGTCAGTTTCACTGGTTATAAAGGTGATGATACTTCATAACGTATTCTGCCTCATATGCCCTTATCCAGATAGGATAATCCTGACAATTCATGAAATCTTGTTTCTCACACCCCCCCCCCCCCACTTCGAGACTTTTCCCTGTACACACAGTATAAATGAATATTTTTGCCCTTCAGAGGTTCCTGGTTTTAGTAGCAAGCACCCTAGCACATGTTCTTTGATCTCATTTGCTAAAGGAAAGACAATTTTTAAAAAGGTCAACAATCTTACTTTAATTACAGATAAGTAGAAAATACAAGCAGAGACATGAGCACAGAGATTCAACAGAGAGGGCTCCTACTTTCTAAACAATGTACCACAAGCACCTACAAACACCACTGGATTGGAGGAGCACAAACCTATGAGTAGTCAGGGGGCTCTTACCAAACGGCTACTCAGAGTCCTGTCCGGGGAATCAAAGATCATTCTCACAAGCAAACCCCCATACCAACCTCTCAGTATATATAGTTTTCAATTAATAGACTCAGAGCCAGAAGGCATCACAACCCATGTGACTCAGTGCCTGATTAGCTCAGTATCAAAGGTATGAATGATTTTCTGCAAGTAAGTCTCCCAGTAAGCAAGCCTCCCCCTAAACAACCTCCTCCCCCAATGGGCTTTATGTGACTCAGGATGTATCACAACTGTGAAAGCAGCAAGACATCCATGATTGAAATACCTGTGCACCTTTAGACTTGGGAACATGGCTCCTGTTCTAAGTGAAAAGGCGACACATGTAGTTACATAGGCCTATTAATAGAAAGAGAAGATCTTCCTATCCCATTAACATTACACTGATGTATATCAAATGGCTTGTCCAATATACCAGGGGAGGAAACTTTGCTAAGGATAAGTGTGAGGAATCTATGAAAACCCAGAAATACAGATTTGCATCAGGTCTTTGCCAAGACAGAAAACTTGCATTTCGACTAGTGTTGAAGGAGAGGCATGTCCACAATGTTAGGGGTCTCCCTTTCATTCATGAAGACTGAGCAGTTACAGATTTGGGAAAGCTTGATTGTGTAGCCATAAAAATATCATTTAAGTTCTCACCTTAATGCACTTCACTTTATAATAGCAGGCTTGAGGAGGGAGCATGGGTCACCCTTGGCCTCTGACATGGCTTATTACTTCAGAGATTCAGTCTGTACCCTGATTTACAAAAGGAGCATCCCTGGTGACTGAGGTGTCTGCTAATCATACCCAAAGCTCCTTTATCCAATGCAGGGGACTCAGTTCCTCTGGCAGTTCTTAGGCTGTAGCACAGACTTCATATTGAGTTTGTTTTAACTCTGCATTCAAGAATCATAAATTAAAGGGGATTTGAGGGATTTTTTTAAAGATTGGGACCAAGAGATGTGACTTCAAATCCAGACTCTGCCACTTCCTATCTGTTTGATTTGGCGCCCACTCCAACCCCCTTTGAGCTTGCTATTCTTCCTCTGAACAGTTCTCATTAGATAATGTCTGAGAGGAATATAATTTCTATTTGAGCAAATGAAGGCTGTTCTAACATTATACAGATGTTATTCCTAGAAATTGGCCTACCCTATCATGGGTCTTGTGAGACTATAGCACAAAGCCAGAAGTTATCATGATATTCTGCATTTATAATATTCTGCATAGAATACGGGAAATCAAAGGGTTGCTACAGATTCCAAGAAGAATGACTCTCCATTCAAGGTGGCATTAGCAGGTACAGAGAGCCCACTGGTCATTCATCTGATCCTAGACCCTGACCAGGACTTACACATTTCCTCAAAAACCCAGTTCAGTGAATAAACTTCACAGTATTAAAGGAGGAGAAGTTTTGAATTTCCTGTTTCCCTGAGCTTGGAAAATTGGATGTGGGTCCTTGAGGTCTTCCTGCCCTTCACCCCTTTTCTCTCCCCTCTCCCAGCACATTCCTCTCCTCCTCTCACCTGACTGACCCTAGAATTTCTGTTCATAGTTTAATTTCACATGTGGTGTGAGGTATTGCTCTCTTATCCAACTGCTTTCAAACTGCTTTTTACTTAACCCATTTGTTATTTTAATAAAAAGTGTGTTTTCCTCTGCCTCCTTCCCCCAACTGCTTTCTTTGGATTTATTAAACACCATGCTATTGTATTTGTTTGCTTCTGTATATTGCATGCCTAATCTTTTCCATTGATCAAGCTGTATTGTTAACAAGTACCACTTATTTTCATAATCAAAGATTTACTGTATACTTTGAGATCTGCTTCTTCTAAACACTAAGCCAAACCCCTTTCTTTCCTTCTTCCCTCCAACATTATTACCCTTGAGATTCTTGACTTATTTTTTTAAATTTTATTTTAGACTCAAAGGCCAGAACGCAAATACAGAATAGAGAAAAGAAACAAGGAGCCAAGATGGCAGCATAGAAGCAGGAAGACTCCATGAGCTCCGCCCCCATAACCACCTCAAATATCTATAAAACGTGGCTCTAAACAAATTTTAGAGCTACAGAACCAACAAAGTGACAGAGAAAAACAAGTCACCTCCTGAAGGCAGCCATCAGGCAGACAGGAAGGGTCCATCTCAGCATGTTGGGAGCTGAGCCCAGCCCCACATGAGCTAATGGTTTTAGTCCCAGGGCAGCCCCGACCAGCAGTGGCTGGAGTGGACTTTGGCAGAGTGGATCACCATCAGCTGTGGTGGTTTCCAGAATTATCAACCCATAAATGCCAAATACAAAGTAGACGTTGTGGGAACAGAGGGACCGAGAATGCTGTCCAGCCACTGCCCCTGGGTGAGAAGCAGCAGAGGTCCTGCAGCCCTGCAGCCACATCCACATGTCTGCTTCAGAGCTCATGGTCTGCAGATTGTAGGAGGCCCAAGGTACCATTCAGAGGGTAATCACTCTTGCTTTAATCTACTTGGATCTGCATCGCTGTCTTGAGTGGAAGTCCTAGGCTGTGTAACCAGTGAGTCAGAGCTTGTAGGGGCTATAGAGGGGACACGCAACTAATAGCTTTAGCAGCTATGAAAACCCCAGTGATTTTCAATTTATTCTTTTTCTAGCTTTTTCAATTGCATGCCCAATTCATTGACCTCCATTTTCTCTAATTTATTCATGTATGCATTCAGGGATATAAAACTTCCCCTAAGAACTGCCTTTGCTGTATCCCACGAGTTCTGGTATGATGTCTCATTATTGTCATTCTACTTGAATGAAGTTATTGATTGTTTCTATAATTTCGTGTTTGACCCACTCATTCTCTGGGATTAAATTATTTAGTTTCCAATTAGTTTTTTGTCTATCTTTCCATGGCCCTTCATTGCATATGATTTTTATTACATCATGATATGAGAATGATGCATTTAATATTTCGTACTTTCTGCACTGAATTGTGAGGTTTTTATGCCCTAGTACATGGTTGATTTTTGTGTATGTGCCATGTACTGCAGAAAAAAGGTATATTTCTTTTTATCCCCATTCAGTTTTCTCCAGAGATCTATCATGTCTAGCCTCTCTAAAATTCTATTTGCCTCTTTAACTTATTTCTTGTTTATTTTGAGGTTAGATTTATCAAGTTCAGCAATCATCAAAACCACTTGGTACTGGCTGAGGAATAGAGTAGTGGACCAATGGAATAGACTGGGTACAAAAGACTCAGTAGTCAATGCCTATAGCAATATACTGTTTGATAAACCCAAAGACTCACTATCTGAAAACTGCTGGGAAAATTGGAATATTGTATGGCAGAAACTGGGCATAGATCATTATTTAATGTTGTATGCCAAAGTCAAGTCTAAATGGGTGCACAATCTAGGTATAAAGGTTGATACTATGAGCAATCTGGGGAAGCAAGGAATAGTTTACATTTCATATTTATGGAGAAGGGAAGATTTTATGACCAAACAAGAGTCAGAGAGCATTATAAAATGCAAAATGGATAATCTTGATTACATTAAATTGAAAAGTTTCTGTACAAACAAAGCCAATGTAACCAAGATTAAGAGGGAAGTGGGAAATTGGGAAAGAATTTTTACAACAAGTATCTCTGATAAAGGCCTCATTTCTAAAATGTAGTGGGAATTGAGTCAAATCTATAAGAATACAAGTCATTCCCCAATTGATAAATGGTCAAAAGCAATTTTCAGAGGTAGAAATTAAAGATATCTATAAACATATGAAAAAATGCTCCAAATCACTATGGATTACAGAAATGCAAATCAAAACAACTCTGAGGTCCTACATCTCACAAATCAGATTGGCTAAGATGACAAACCAGAAAAATGACAAATGCTGAAGAGGATGTGGAAAAATTGGAACACTACTGCACTGTTGGTGGAGTTGTGAACCGATTCAATCATTCTGGAGAGCAATCTGGAACTATGCCCAAAGGGCTATAAATAATTGTATACCCTTTGACCCAATAATACCACTTCTAGGGTTGTATCCCAAAGAGATCATAGAAGTGGGAGGAAGAACCATATGTGCAAAAATATTTATTGCAGCTCTCTTTGTAGTGGCAAAAAATTGGAAATTAAGGGGATGTCCATCAATTGGGGAATGGCTAAACAAGTTGTGATATATGAATGTAATGGAATACTATTGTGCTATAAGAAATGAGGAGCATATGGAGTTCATATTTACCTGGAGAGGCTTACACAAACAGATGCTAAGTGAGAAGAGCAGAACCAGGAGACATTTTTACACAATAACAGATGCAACTTATGTATGACAACCAATTTTGATAAACTGGATGCTTCTCATCAATGTAAGGTTATAAGAAAACTCTAAAAGCCTCAGAATGGAAGGAGATGTCTACATTCAGAGAAAGATCTAGAAAGAACAGAGTTTAAATGCAGACTGTAGCAAACTACTTGCTCTCTTTCTTTTCCATCTTTGGTTTTGTTGCCTCTTTCCCATTGTTCATTCCAACTGTTACAACCCTTCTATACAGACTAATGTCCAATGTGAAAGTATTTGCAGATCCTATACTTGATTGTATGATGCCATGGGGGGGGGGAGGGGAGAAAATTTGAAACTCAAGAGATTGTGGAACTGAATCTTGTAAACTAAAAGTGAAAAAACAAATCAATAAAAAGAAACCCAGTGATTTGGGACAAAGCTCTCTTCTCTGGAAGAAGAGTTGTACTGTGGCAAAGTGCTCAAAACTCAAGTAATTGAGTGGCAACATGAGCAAGAAAAGGAAGCAAAGCAAAGACAGCAATCAAACCTTAGATTCATTTTTGGGGACAAAAAGGAGCAAAGCATGGAATGGGAGGAAGACAATGAGGTCAAAACTCCTGCATCAAAAGCTTCCAAGAAAAAATATGAATTGTCGCAGGCCATGGAGGAGCTCAAGAAGGATTTTGAAAATCAAATAAGAAAAATAGAGGATATATTGGGAAGAGAAATGGGAATGATGCAAGAAAATCATGAAAAGACAGTCAACAACCTGACTGAAAAAAATAACACCTTAAAAAAATAAACTAACTTAAATGGCAAAAGAAGCTCAAAAAGTCAATGAGGAGAAGAATGCCTTAAAAATATGAATTTGCCAGATAGAAAAAGAATCTCAAAAGTTCACTGAAGAGATTAATTCCTTCCGAACTAGATTGGAGCAAATGGAAGCTAATGTCTTTATGAGAAAACAAGATACTATTAAATAGATCCAAACAAATGAAAAAATAGGAGGCATTGTGAAATATCTCATTGAAAAAACACCAGTGACCTGGAAAATAGATTCAGGAAAGACAACTTAAAAATTATTGGACTACCTAAAAGCCATGATCAAAAAAAGAACCTAGAAATCATCCTTCAAGAAATTCTCAAGGAAAATTGCCCTGATAGTTTAGAACCAGAGGGCAAAATAGAAATTGAAAGAATTCATCAATCACCTCTTGAAAAAGGATCTCAAAAAGAAAACGCCTAGGAATATTATAGCCAGCTTCTGGAGTTACCAGATCAAAGAGAAAATATTACAAGCATCCAAGAAGAAACAATTTGAATATTGGGGAAACATAATCAGGATAACACAAGATCTAGCAGCTTCTACATTAAGGGATCAAAGGGCTTGGGCATATGACATTCCAGAGGTCAAAGACACTAGGATTAAAACCAAGAATCACCTACCCAGCAAAACTGAGTATAATGGTTCAGGAGAAAATATGGTGATTCAATGAAATAGAGGACTTTTAAGCATATTTGAAGAAAAAACCAGAGTTGAATAGAAAATTTGACATGCAAATACAAGAAACAAGAGAAGCATGAGAAAGTAAACGGGCAAAAGAAATCATAAGGAACTTATCAAAGTTGAACTATTTACATGCCTATATGGAAAAACGATAATTGTAACTTATGAAACTTTGCTCAGTATGAGGATAGTTGAAGGGAATATAAACGTATATATATGTGTGTGTATACATATGTATATACATATATATACATATATATTTATTTATGTATGTATGTGTATATATGTATGTATAAATACATATATGTCTATATAGGAGGGTATATGTGCATACGAATACATATGTGAGTGTGTGTGTGTATGTATACAGGTATACATAGAAAGACTGCACAGGATCAATTGAATATTAAGGGATAAGACCTTAAAAAACAAAATTGGCCAAGAGGCATAAAAGGCCAATGAAGAGAGGAATGCTTTGAAAAGTAGAATTGGCCAAGTGAAAAAGGAGGTACAAAAGCTCGCTGAAGAAAACAATTCCTTAAAAATTAGAATTGGGCAAGTGGAAACTGATGACTCTATGAGACATGAAAATACAAGAGAACAAAACCAAAAGAATGAAAAATAGGAGAAAATGTGAAGGATCTAATTGGAAAAACAGCTGGCTGTTGAGGGCCAACTCTAGTTAGGCAGGTGGAAGCAGCCAGCTTCTTGCAGTTGCTCCCAGGCCAATTGGATGCTGGCTCACCATTCTCCATTATGTGCAGGGAACAGAGCACCCTGAATAGTAGTGACTGACCCTGAAAGTAGTGATATTAAGGGAGCTAAGTCCAAGGTAGTGTACAGTTTGTCCAGTGTGAAACAGGAACACTAGATAAAGTATGGACATGATAGCCTTCAAGATTTGCCTGACATTATATGCCTGACATCATGGAACTAGACAAAATAATTGCGTAAAACATAGTGACCAATAGTTATCTTCTTTGTCTCAGTGCTCTATAAAAAGCTTGCTCATTGTATCAATAAATGGAATTTGGAGTTCTATCCTGAACCGCCTGCCTGTCCCTGGTTTATCTCACATCTCTGCTCGCACCTGATGCTGACTATCATGTGGCCCAGCAGCAAAATAGTGCCCAACGTGTGGGGTGAATAAGGACCTGAAAGGAAGGTCACTGCAGAGACACCCTTGCCAAATGGAGCTCCACAAAGAAAAAAGGGGGTAAGAGGATACAATACACAAGGTAAAGGTACATTTTTTAGCCATTTTCTTTCAACAGGCTGATACGGGGATTTTTCTAACTTTCTGTCACCATGGGTCTAATGTACAACTTCTATAAAAGATCTCTAACAATCTCCTTTGAGTACACTCTTCCTGCCATTTTCTCCATCTGTTTTGTTTTTTTGTCTCTGTGTGAAAGAGAGTGAGTGTGAGTAATCTGATACACTATAAGGTTTAAAATGGGGCAGGATTGCTTGACTTTTCTTGGAATGTTATTTCTTTCACTCTCACTTCCCTTCTTGCCTACCAGAACATAAGTCCAGCAGTCCAGCCCCATTTTACACAGAGACACAAAAATCATATGTTGTGGTTTTGTTTAGTTCCATGATCCAGGATAGATCATTTAAAAATTATTAGACTACCTGAAAGCCATGGTCAAAAGAGCCTATTCATCATCTTTCAAAATTTATTGAGGAAAACTGCCATGATATTCTAGAACCAGATTGTAAAATAGGTATTGAAAGAATCCACCTATCACCTCCTCAAAGAGAACCCAAAATGAAAACTCCCAGGAATATTATAGCTAAATTCCAGAGTCCCCAGGTCAATAGAAAATATTACAAGCAGCCAAAAAGAAACAATTCAAATATCATAGAATCACAGTCAAGATGACACAAGATTTAGCAATTTTGACATTAAAGAGTGGGAGGGCTTGGACTATGATTTTTCCAGAGGACAAAGGAGCTAGGATTACAACCAAGAATCACCTACCCAGAAAAAACTGAGTGTAATCCTTCAGGGACAAAATGGATATTCGATGAAATAGAGAACTTTCAAGAATTCCTAATGAAATGACCAGAGCTGAATAGAAAATTTGACTTTCAAATATAAAAGACTCAAGAGAAGAATAAAAAGGTAAACAAGAAAGAGACATACCAGAGGAATCAACAAGGTTTAAACTGTTTATATTTCTACATTGGAAAGTGGTACTTGTAACTCCTAAAACTTTCTCATAATTAGGGCAGTAAGAAGGATTATACATAGACAGAGGGCATGGGAGTAAGTTTTATATGATGGGATAATCATCTTAAAAAATAAAATTAAAGGATGTGAAAGAGTAATGCACTGAGAGAAATGGAAAGAGAGACGTAGAATAGGATAAATTATCTGACATAAAAGAGGCACAAAAGAGCTTTTACAGTAGAGGACAAGATGGGGGAGGTCGAGCAAGCAGCATGTGAGCCTTACTCTCTTTGGAATGGAATTGGCTCAAAGAGGAAATAACATACTCATTCAGTTGGTTATAGAAATCTATCTTATCATACAGGAAAGTAGGAAGGGAAGCAGATAAGAGAAGGGGTACTGATGTAAGAGAGAGTGGATTAGGAAAAATAAAAGTCAAAACACATTTGAGAACGAACAAATTGAAAGGAGAGAGAGAGGGAATAAGATAAATGGGGAGAATAAGATAGAGGGAAATATATAGTTATAATCACAACTGTTAAAAAAAATTTTAAAGACCTCATATCTCCAATATATAGAGAAGTGAGTCAGATTTATAGAAAGAGCCATTCCTCAACTGATAAATGGTCAAAAGATATAAATAGGCTGGTTTTAGATAAAGCAATCATAGCTATCTCTAGTTATGTGAAAAAAATACTCCAAACAACTATTGATTAGAGAAATGCAAATTAAAACAACTCAGTGATACCATGTCATACCTATCAGATTGGTTAATGTGACAGAAAAAGAAAATGACAAATATTGGAGAAGATGTGGGAAAATGGAGACAATAATCCTCTGTTGGTGATGTGGTATACTGATTCAACCATTCTGTAGAGCAATTTGGAATTGCTCTATAGCCCAGAGGGATATAAAACCATGCATACCCTTTGGCTAAACAATACCACCACTAGGTCTGTATCTCAAGGAGATAAAAAACAAAAAGGAAAAGGACTTATATGCACAGATATACTTATATAAGCTCTTTGAGTTGTAGCAAAGAATTGGGAATTGAGAGAATATCTATCAGTTGAGGAATAGCTGACCAAGTTGTTGCATATGATTGTGATGGAATACAATTGTTTTATAAGAAATGATGAGCAGGGTGCTCTCAGAAAAACCTGGAAAGATTTATATAAAAGTGAAAATGAGCAGAACCAGGAGAAAATTGTATACAGTAACAGGAATATTGTATGATAATCAACTGTAAATGGCTTAGCTATTCCCAGCAATACAATGATCCAAGACAGTTCTGAAGGATTTATGATGAAAAATGCTCTCCATTTCCAGAGAAAGAACTGATGGAATCTCAATGCTTATTGAAGCGTACTTTTTCTTTACATTCTATGTTTTTTCTTGGTTTTTTTTTTGGTCTATGTTTTCTTTTACCACATGTCTAACATGGATATATGCTTTGTATGACTGTACATTTATAATCTGTATCAAATTGCTTGCCTTCTCAATAAAGGAAGGAGGAAAGGAAGGGAGAGAATTTGGAAATAAAATTTTTTTTTACATGATGTTAAAATAGTTTTTTACATGCAATTGGGGGAAAACAAAGTATTAAATTTAGAGTTAAAATAAAATAAAAGCAAGCTGGAAGACGCCAACTCCACTTCAGGTTGCTGAAGAAAGCATTTAAGAAGCCATGAAAGGAGTGGGAAGTCTCCATCACATCCTTATTCGCAGGTTGCTACATAAGAAAATTTGCGGAATTTCCCTTTGAGGAAAGTCTAGAACTCTCTCTCTCTCTCTCTCTCTCTCTCTCTCTCTCTCTCTGCCCCCCCCCTTTCTGTTTATCTGATTTATCATGCTCCCAATAGGAGAAATCTTTCACTGTGTGGTTGGGTATTTTTGTGATGTTAAATTAAGCCATCTTTTGTCTCAGTTCTTACCAGGCCCTTAGTCATTGAAGAGGGCACTGCCTTATACATACTGATGCCTGGGAAAGACCTCTCCTATATAACCCTAAACCTTGCCTGATTTCTGTTTTGCTACAATTTGGATAAATGGGTTGCTTTGAGAAAAAAAAGAATCATCTCATCATAAGGGACAAGGAAGGAGGAGATGGGGGAGGAAGGCATTTGAGCTAGAGGAAATGGGGGGAGATGGGAGAAGAGCAAGCTCTCAGTGAATAGTCTTCATTTCTCAATGAAGTGAAGGCAGATTCTTAGCTGAAAGAGTGGGGGAGGGGTCCTATGTGAAATATGAGGAGAGAACATAAGGTTTGGAAAAAGCCATGTGGTGAGGGGAATACGGAATTGATTAAGGAGATGGGAAAGGATTGCCTTGCAGCAATCAGGGCCCAGTTGAGTTTAGGTAACAAACTTGTAATGGACCTAGTCACCGTGTTTTCATGAGTTTCTCCAGATTCATTCATTTTTAAAAAATTTATTTATTTACTTTTAGTTATAAGATTTGGTTCCAGATTCCTTTGAGTTTCAAATTTTCTCCCCTCCCTCTCTTCACCCCCCACCTATGGTGGCATGTAGTCAAGTACAGAATCTGCAAAAACTTTCACATTGGACATTAGTCTGCTTGTATAGAAGGGTTGTAACCAATAGCATGGACAATGGGAAAAAAGAAACAAAACCAAACATGGAAAAGAGCAATAGCATGTAGGTTGCTTCAGTCTCCATTTAAACTCTGTTCTTTCTAGATCTTTCTCTGAATGTAGATATCTCCTTCCATCCTGAGACTTGTAGAGCTGTCTTATAGCTGTGCGTTGCTGAGAAGAGTGCGGTTTATCATGGTTGGTCATCACACATATGATGTGTCTGTGATTGTGTACACATTTCTCCCTGTTCTTCTCTTCTCACTTAGCGTCAATTTATATAAGCCTCTCCAGGTAAGTATGAAGTCCATCTCATCCCCAAATAGAGTAGATGTTGGGAGTCATCCAGGACTGAGGCTTGGCAGGGAAAGCTCTTCTATATGGGAAATGGCAAAAGAGTCAAAAGAACAGGGCAGTGTAGAGATTGGTTCACCAAGAGGTTGAGATGGAGAAGGGAGGAGGGTATAGGCAATGGAAGGGCAATGACCTGGAAAAGAATCCAGAATCCAAGGCACTGGAGGAGCAGGTGAGGGTGAGGAGGAGGGTTTGGGGTTGCAAAGCAGAGGGAAAAATGGAAGGACTACAGATGGTGATCAGATGCAGAAATTTCAGAGCTGAGGAATGTGGAAGTCAAACACTGGTGATGGATGACAAGATGAAGGGTGTGACCATCTCTGTAAGGTGGTTGGAGGAGAAGGTCATGGGAACTGAATAAATGGAGGAGGTGGAAGGGTAGGATTTTTGAGGAAGTATAAGAATATGTAGTGATATCTTCTAGGAAAAGGGCAGGAGTTGGGGAGGAGGGAGACTAAGAAGAAGGCACTGAACGTACTGGGGAAACAAGGGGAATGCTCTTGATGTCCATAGGCAGCAGCCACCAGAATCTTGATTGGGTGGTAAATATGGATTGAGTGATGTTCAAAGGACATGGAGAGGTTAGGGAGTGAAAGTGGTACAGGAGAGCCTGGTGTAAATGAGTGATGGTACAAGGGTGGCCAGGGAAGCTTTGCCACCTGGCACTGTATGCTCAGGTACTCAGTGTTCCCCAGCCTCTTACACCACTAGCATCTGGATTCCCAGAGGCCTTGAATTTGGGCAGGGTTTGGGCAGCTGGCAGCAGCACACTGGACTAGAAAGCAGACAGGAGCCCCTCCTCTCTGCTCCCTCTCCCCACACAGGACAAAGGAACCTGCCACCAGCTTCCAAGGCACCTCACTCCGGCTGGTGATGCTGGACATCTGGCCTCACCTTAAGCATCTGGGAATGCCAGCCTGCTCCCCACATCCTCAGCCAAGAGGGGTTCTCTTTGGAGGAGGGAATAGGCCCAGTAGAACATCAGTGACACAAGAAGGAGATCCCATGGACAAGGGGAGGCTTGTTTCCTTAGGACTTTTCTCCCCTCTCTCATTAGATTCTACTCTCCTTGAGAGCAGAGACTGTATTTTGCCTCTTTTTGTATCCTTGGCACTTAGCACATATCTGCTTCATAAATGGTTTATTGATTGACTGATTGAAAGGAGGTATGTAGCATTCTTGCTCCTTAGTCCTCTAGAGTGATGATTGGTCTTTGTGTTCATCAGAGTTCTTAAGTCTTTCAGAGGTCCTCATGATAGATCAGCAGTTAGTTGCCACACAGCTCAGAACTCAGGGACAGGCTCTTGCCTCTTTCATTCTCCCCAGAAATATGGGTGGGTTCAGGGATACAGATAATGAAGGAGCTTGAGATACCTGTGGGACATTCATTTTAGATGCCAAGTATGCATTTGAAGACACATACCTAGAGCTCAGGAAAGAGAAGAAAGCTTGTATATGTGAATTGGGAGTTGTCAGCCTAGACATAGAGCACAGTTCAATACTTGGACACTGACAAGCTGAGGGAGAGATAGAAAGACAGACAGAGACATAAAGAGAAGAGCAGAGGGATCAGGAGAGAACTACCAGAAAGATATTAT
>JAQQSU010005007.1:0-13923 GCA_028627135.1 Pseudochirops cupreus | reverse complement strand
TTAAGACAGCATGATTGCTGTTTAGTCAGGGATATATGAGCATGAACACTACCTCAGCCACTAACTGTGTGACCCTGAAAAATCACTCAGCCTCAGTTTCCTCATCTCTAAAATAAGAAGGGAGCTGCTCTGAGATTCAAATGAGGTAATGCATATAAAATGATTTTCAAACATTAAGGAAAGAATTATAAAAATGTTAATGTATTATAAAGATCAAGAATAAGTTCATAATATGTGCTGTAACAACATTGTAAAAAAAATTTTTGATAAATAAGAATTTTGATCAATGGGAGGACCAATCATAATTCCAAAGGATCACTGATAAAAGATGCTATCTAAATATGCAGAATGAGATACTTGTCTGGACATCATCAATATGGCAATATTTTTCTTGATTATCCATATTTATTACAAGGGTCTTTTTTATTATGGGACAAAAAGTTAAAATGAGAGAACTAAATTTTATACTTTATTTAAAAAAAAAGAAAATAAGTAGGTTTATTAGGATTGAAGAAGTGGGATAGTGAGAGAATACAGAGATTGTATTAGAGGATAGGACTTTCAGAAATCAAGTTCTTTGAGGTGGAGAAAATCTGTATTACAGGATCCAGGGGGAGCTAGACAAAAGTCAATGAGTGACTATTATGGAAAGGGGTAGAGATCACTGAGGATGAGATGGCCAATTTGTTAGCTGTGAAAGTTTACCAAATTGTAGCTTCTCTTCCACCTCTAAACCATATTACCTTTCATCATCTCATTGTTTTCCTACAGATACAACTTTTATTCATTTAATGAACCTGAAAACCGTTTAAGTGAAATTTAGAATCTCAAATGATAGAGAAGGAAGGGACGCTAAGATCATCTGTTCCTACCTCCTCATTCTTACTGAGATTCAAAAAGAAATTTTAAGTTTAATTTCCTGTTTTTTTCAGATCTTTGTTTATTTCTTCATGAGGGTCAAAAGGAAAAAAAAAAGATACAGCAAAGGGAAAAGTCAAGTACAAACCGAAACATTTCAGAAAGTTTTGAAGTGGTGAAATTATGAAAGGTCACATTTGTCAAAAGGGAAAAGACATGTTCTTGAATGTTCATTCAAGTGCCCTTGAAAGACATATGTGAACGTTGGCAAGGTCTGTAACTGAAATAAGAAAGCAGAGGTCATCACTCACTTTGGAAATAGGCTGCTTAATGGAATACACTTTTCCAGAGTAAGCATCTGTCAATGGAAGGACATTTTTGAACTCTAAAAATGACTTGGCATAAGGAAATGTAGGCACCAATGTGAAATTCCATTGACTTTTCAGGATGAATGAGTAGGACAAACATTTTGTCCTTTTATTTTTTTGAGTTTTAATTCTGTTTGATATTTCCCTTAGACATATTTCATCTACAACCTTCCCTGTGGAAAGACTACTTGCAAACTCTTCCTCTTGACCTTTACTTTGAGCAAAATGACTGAGTTAATGAATTAGAATTTCTGTACAATATTCACAGTTCAATGCAATTTAACAGACAATTATTAAGTACCTACTGTGTGCAAAGCCCCAGGTTAGGTGCTAGAGAAAATAAAAAAACTTACTTGACACATTTCCTAACTTCACAAAGTTTAAAATCTTGTAGGAGATTAAGACAGAAACAGATAGCTATGATACACAAGGTTCTGATAAATATATTAGAGTTAGGAGACTTGATGCTATATAATGTCTCAAGATCATTGCCAAATGGAAGGATCAGGAAAGTCATTGTACAGGAAATGGCATTTGAGGTGGTAGTTAGATAGGAATTCAATAGATGGAGAGAGAAGGACCTAGGGAAGGGCCATAACAAAGTAAAATAATTAGGTAGAGCACAGTGAATATTCAAGTATGATTATAGAGCTGTAGAGTCAATCATCTGCAACAGTGTAAAGCCAATCACAAGAAGCTCTCCTGAGGACTGCTGCTGTGAATAACTTTAAGGATCTAATCACATAGTTTAGTGAACTCTATTTATTCAGCAAAAAACTAAAGCAAAACATTCAATAAAATAAAACACAACATCCACAACAATACAACATAATAACTTATTACTAAGGTGCTCACATAGTCCTAAACAAAACATATCATTCAGTGAGTCACAATCCCATCAACCAATATAGAGTACCCAAGTAAAGTCTCCTTGCATCTTGACTTAAGGCTGGCTTCCAATCATTTTTAAGTCAGTCATCCTTAAGGGATAATCATCTTTAAGGGGGAGAGGAAAATACAAGGCCATCCACCCGTAGGTCACAGTGAGTTACAATACCATCAGTTACTACTGAGTACCCAAGCAAAGTTCTCTTTTATCTTGACTTGAGGCTGACTTCTTCCAAAACCCACAGCTCCTCCTTCATGGGCTGACTGCCCCCAGCTCTTGCCTGAACTCACACATAGGCAGTTATCCACTCTTCTTTCATATGTACTTCTCTGTTCCAAGCCCTTTACAATTTATGTCTCTAGGAAGACAAAGCTTAACATACCTACAATATTTACACATATTGCTGGCACCATCATCTCAATTCACTTTCTGTCTTATAAAATAACACAAACCAACAAAGTTTCTGTCTGAGAAATCAAACACAAATGAACATTAAAGTCCCAGGACTTCTGTAAAGAGCAGTACAGCCCTCTCTCAGGACTACATCTAAAAACAACAGATAATGCTTTTGTCTGACAGACCAACAGACAGAGTGCTGAAATCACAAGCATTCTGCCTCTCAGTTCTGGTTGTTTCCAGCTCATGCTGGAGCCTTTATCTGCTATGCTGATTCCTTTCCCACCCTTCCTGTTCCACTCTTTGGCAAGCTCCTTCCATCGTGGGCTCCATGTGATGACATTAGGCCTATTGAGGGCAACACAAACTCCCTTAGACTTATTGAAAGCAGCACAATATATACAGTTTCCAACAAAGACTTGACACAAAGTTGAGGCTCAAAGGCACTTGAATAGCTGGAACAAGCAGCACCTTTGCTTGCCTTTACAAACAGAAAAGCAGCCTAAAGGTCATCTGGTCCAAACCCTCACCTTCCAAAGGAAATTTGAGCCCAAAGACATTAAATGACATGTCTAAGGTCACTCAAGTAGCAGAAACCAGTATTCGAACTCAGGGTTTATGACTCTAAGTTCAGTGCTTGACAAAATGTCATGGGGTGGAGTCAGGTATATATTTGTGAGTGAGGGGGTTGGATGGTATTAAGGAGATGATCACATAATTCAATATATCAATAAGTTTTTATTTCGTGTTTCCTATATGTCAGGTATTTTGCTTAGCAATAGGGAAACAAAATAATTTAAAAAGCAAATTTGATTCTTGCCCTCATGCATCCTATATTCTCATAGATGATATAATATGTTCATTAATTAATACATGAAAGATACATAGAATGTGAATAGTATGAATAAAACACTCTATCTCTCAGTTCTGGCAATTTTTTCTAGCTCTCTCCCATGCCTTCAATGCTCTTATCACTGCCTAATAGCTTCCTTGGCTCCCTTTATAAGTCCCAGCTAAAATCCCTTCTACCAGAAGACTTTCCCAAGCCATCTTCACTCTAGCACCTTCCCTCTGTTAATTCTTTCCTATTTATCCTGAATATAACTTAAGTGTATGTATTTATTTGTTTGTTGTTTCCCCCACTAGATTGTGAGCTCACCGAGACCAGGGTTTATCTTTTGCTTCTTTGTGTAACCCCCAAAACTCAGTACATACAGTGACTGGTACATAGTAGGTGCTTTAAAATGCTTACTTCCTCACTGATAGTAGAAAATTTAAGATTGAAAGAAACTAGTACTGAAGTGAGGGGGAAAGACTTCATTCAAAAAGACACATTTGAACTGAGTCTTGAAGGAAAATGGGAGAAATAGGCAGAAGTGAAGAGGGAGAAGCATTGTGGCACAAGGGCAAGCCAGTGCAAAGGCAGAGAAATGGGAGATGGGAGAATACATTCGAAGAATAATAAATAACCCAGTATGAGAGGACTGAAGAGTGTCTGTAGAAGAGTCATCCATGGGGATACCAGAGAGGTAAGATCAGGCTGTGAAAAGCTGTTACTGCTGAACAAAAGAGATCCAATTTGATCCAAGAAGCAATGGGATATGATGATATAAAATTAGGGTGCTGTCAGGTTATGGAGTGCCTTGGATGTGTAGAAAGGAGTTTAAAATTTATTGAACAGGCAGTATGGAGAGAGATCATAATGATTTCTGAAAGGTGATATGGCTAAATATGTACATAAGAAAGATTATTCTGGCATCCATTTGAAAAGTGGACCCAAAGGGGGAAGACAATAAAAGCAAAGAGACCCTTTAAGGAAGATAATGCAAAGGTATCATGGTGTGCTGATGAGGTTATGTGCTAAATAATGAGAAGGCTTGATTTATTTATCACATCTGCATGGTGTGGAAAGTAGAATTTTCTGGTGTTAGAAGTATACATATTTACAAGGTGTAGCAGAGTATGAATAGGCTTGTAAGGCCATCCCTAGGAGCATGTGCTGAGAAATGCCTTGGAAACTTCTAAGGACTCCAAAGGCATGGCAAATTGTTGCGTGGTCCTTTGGGGAGTGACATACTTCCTGGTTTTTTATTACCATTCAGTGGCCCAGTGTTGAAAGGACTTGGGTTCTTAGAATGATGTGGTAAACTCTGAGTAGTCCATTGGTTCTGCCCTGCCCCAGAAGAGAAGCTAGTGTGGGTATAAGAGGTTAGGACTTGAAGCCAAAAGAGGGGACAATGTCTGGCTGATGGTCTTTTGGCTTGCAGCTCTCTAGCTAACACCATGTGACTCCAGTGAGAGATGGGGGAGGATGGTACATGTATTGATTTAATGGTGACCTCACCCATGTGGCAGCTAATTCATGGGGACTCCACTGGAAGGATTTACACCATGGCCCCTGGACACTTTTGCCCACTTTATTTGTTCTGGAATTGATTGATTGACAAACATTTATTAAGAATCTACTATGTGCCAGTCACTATGTAAATCATGGGGATTCACAAAGGGGAAAAAGGTAGTCCCTGCCCTCAAGGAGTTTGTAATCTAACGAGGGAGACAATATGCAAAACTCATATATGAACAACAGGCTACATATAGGATAAATAAGATATAATTAATATAGGGGGGCACTAGAATTGAGAGAGGTTGGTGAAGGTTTCCATTTAGTAAGAACCGAAATGGAATGAGGGAAGCCAATAACCAGGAGCAGAGGAGGGAGAGAGCACTAGCTATGAGGTATTGCTAAAGGAAATGTCTAGATCCTTTCCGAATCTTAGTCGATTAACTATCCTGATGCAGTTGTGTACAAGACTGGAGGCAAATTAGAGAGTTTTTGAGGTCC
Organism: Pseudochirops cupreus; assembly: GCA_028627135.1. Lineage (NCBI taxonomy): Eukaryota > Metazoa > Chordata > Mammalia > Diprotodontia > Pseudocheiridae > Pseudochirops > Pseudochirops cupreus. Next base: position 8,570 of record JAQQSU010005007.1, on the reverse strand, counting down.
CTCAAATATCAAAGCTGAATATATACAAGGGATTGGAAGTCCCTCACAGCTGTTCTAGCACTCTCAGATATAATAGCCACAAATAAGAAGTAGACTGGCCCAACCCTGACCATTTTATTAGCAGATCTGTAAAGGACAGTTCTGAACAGAGGTGAAAAAGTAAAGTACTGAATTAGCAGTACTATAAACTGCTTTTTGTTCTGATGAGAGTAAGTATCAGATTTTAATGGTTGTTGTTAAATCTTGTTTAATTCATTTTGTGAATGCATGTATAGGAGTGTTTTGTGTTTAGCTTTCCTTTTGTACGTAGGGATAAATTACTTGTCCCATATGTAATTGAGAATTGTGGTAGCTAGCTATTTTACTCCTCACTTTATGGAGATTTAGACACAACAAAACTTAAACATCAAACAAATGTTCCTTGGCATTCTGTGAGGAGAAACTTTTGGAGCCAAAGAGTGCAATAACAAAGACCTTATCCCTTCCCCCCCCCCCCCAGTTGGAAACCAGCTTCCTCTGGGACTGAACCTGGTCCAAACTGCATGCCCAGGCACAAAATAATATGTAAGCACAGTGACCCAGATCTTGTCGACCCAGCTTAGAGAGGCCTCAGTGTTATAAAGATGATATTTTAAAATGTCTCTTGTTGCACTTTCCTCCCCACCACCCCCATATGCATACATACATACATATGCATGTACACAGTGTGTTACAATCTGGGCATCTTCCTGGTTCAACTGTCCTTGACCCAGCTCAGTCAGGGGCTATCAATACCTGGACCCAACCAGAAGGGAGACTGCTCAGAGCTCTTTCTCACATCTCTTCCCACTAGGGAATCCAAGAAAAGCATTTTCCCTCTTGAAGCTTAATATAGACAGGCACATCAACCCCATTCATGTCATTAAATTTGTTATCCAGCTGGTTGGCAACTCATGACTTATTTCTTCAAAATTAAGATCCAGAGATATTTCATCAAAATGCTGGATTTTAGTAGCAATGGTTTGTTAAAAGAAACAAAAAAAAAAGTGGTCCTGGGACACACTGAACTGAAGACATTGAGAACAAAGAATGGATTTCGTATGTTTAGGATTAATGAATATTGAGCTAGAAAAAAATTTAGAGATCATGTATATCTCCTCCCCCCTCCAAAGCTAAAGAAACTGAAGCCTGGACAAGAGATTAAATATCATTGTACAATAAATATATTTGGTGTTCCAAATGAAAACTTTCTCCATGTCTCCCCTGAAGAATCACCCCTGTTAAAAATGGTAAGAGCCAACAAACAAATACATACTGACTGTTGTAACATTTTAGAAAATAAAGTTCCCTGAATAAACCTTTATATGAGCATATGTATATATAGATACACACACATATGTACACAAACATACATATACGTATACATGCATGTACATATATACATATTACATATGTGCGTATATGTATATATAATTGGACTTTGAGTAAAAAACACCCATGTTCAAGCCTTGTCTCAAATGTTTACCAGACGTATGACCATGAACAAGTCACTTAACCTTTCTAGACTTCAGTTTCCTCATCTGTAAAGTGAGGTGGTTGGACTTATTGGCTTCTAAGGTCCCTTCCAGTTGCCCATTTTTAATTGACTTGCTCATGGTTTCAAGGCTAGAAAAATGGAAGAACAAAGTTTTGAATCCAGGTTGGATGCCTCCTGGTCCATTACTCTTCCCATTATACCATTGCCTCTTTGAATTACAGCTACCAGACATTTTAGAGCAAAACAGGTCTGGAAAAGCAAGTGTGAAAAGGACCACAGTGAAGAAACCTCCTAGGAGACATTGGCTTAAAGCACTAGAAGCTCCCTTGTCTTCACTGCACATTTTTCCTCCAGGCTTTGCTTTCTCTGATTTCATTTAAATCTGAAAGATCTCTTCCTTCTGTCCCATTTTAGCTGTGAGTATGTATGCCTTAGTCTATCTGTTTTGCCTGGCTGATTTCAGATGTCAACAGCCACCCACTGTATATTGGGTAATTAACAGGGAGTTTGAGAAAACATGGGCTTAGGGAAAACTTTAGGATTCTTTCAAAATTGAAGAAGTGCCAAAGCTTAATTTGTTATTCAATATTTCACTTTTAAACTTCCACCCACACAAAAGGAAAATCCTTGACTATTTTTGGTCCCTTTTTTTCAATTTTCTCCAACCTTACTTGACTCCTGCTTTCAAAGACTGTTCCTATCTATACACAGAGAGAAGCAGAGAGAATGCAACCAGAAACCTGTATAATATAAATTAAAAAGTGGCAAAGGCCTCTTTTCCTGAAATATCCAACTAAGAGAAAAGGCATTCTGTGTTTTGGCCTAAATTATCCCTAGTTCTCCCGTTCAACTTCTGGGTAAGAATAAACTCAACATAATCCAAAATGCTAAATGTTTGAGAATTTCGAGCAACTGGCATTAAAATAACATTTTAGGGTTGGCAAACTACTCAGAGGAGTCAAGACTTGTTCAGGGTTATATAGGCAATGAGTTTCTGTGGCAATATCTGATGGTCCCCTTCAAGAACAAAGGATGAACAACGACAATCACAACAACCACAACGATATTTGTGGAAACATTTGAACCCATGTTTTTTTCAGATCACCAGTCTTGCTTTGCATGCTGTGTTGGCCTATTTTATGGCAGGCAGGGATAAACATGGCCAGAGACTTATCAATGTATACATTCTTACCAGGATATAAATAAAGGAATGAATGAATGAACGAATGAATGAATGCACAAATATTTTCTGTCCATATCTGTTTATTGGAGGAGCTATCCAGTCATCCAGAAAGCTCATGAGGGGATGAAATGGGAGAGGAGGAGCCAGAGTTATCAACCTCACCAGTGTTCTCTCTATTACTCTTCCTCACACAATTCATGATCCAGTCCAACTAGAATAGCATTTATTTTCTGAACTCTGCTGATTTTTCACTCCTACTAAGTATTCACAGGAAAGTCCTTTAACCTTGTTGTTTAGTCATTGTTCATGTCCAACTCTACATGACCCCTTTTGAGGTTTTCTTGGCAAAGATACTGGATTGGTGTGCCATTTCCTTCTCCAGTTCATTTTATAGATAGAGAAACTGAGGCAAACAGGAGTGTCTTGCCCACAGTTATAGCTAGTAAGTATCTGAGGACAGATTTGAACTCAGGTCTTCCTGATGCCAGGCTGGACACTCTGTCCATTGTGTCCTTATCCTAGCTGCCCTTAACCTTACTCAGCTTTAGTTACCTGGAATGACAGGAGCTCCTTCACTAATATCCTAGAACTGCTTTAATATTTTTTCCCAGAAACCTCACATCTGAGTCTCAAGATAGTCTATATGAAATCAAAATTAACTTAAACTTCCCTAGATCTGCACCATAGATTCTCTGCTCGTTAAACAATGCAGGCTGAAAACCAACTTGGAAGAGTGAGTGATTAAATCAAAGGTCCTGAGTTTCACCAGCATCCTAGCCTAAAACCTTGACCCTGCTGTACTTTGCCCTTCTCTGCCCTTTCCTCCTTTATCCACCTCTGCCTTCCTCTCAGCCTAGAGGTTGAGGCAAAAGCACAATCTTGATGTGATAATGTTTTTTTCTTCTCTTCCACCTCTCAAAACCTCTTGGCAAAGCTTAGACCATAGGTCTGGCTTCTCCAAACATCTGGCTGGCACTGAGAATAGCAGAGTTGATATAGAAGGACCTGCTCTTCATCATCTTTTCAGAAAGGATTTCAAATCTCCAAAAGGTTGGCTGGAAGTCACATCTTGGCCTCATTATTTCCTAATGTTGCATTTTTTTTTGAGAGCCTATTTATTGAAGATTCTGAGATGCCTGTTACAGTACCAAGTATGAACATCATCTGACTATAGAATAATCAAAAGAATATGGGGAATATATGGAGTGCAATATGTGGCATGCTTTGACTTCAGGCAAATAGGAAAAGAGAAAGGAGGCTGATGAAAAGGCTCAGTCTTACACATTGCATTTCTGGATATCAGCAACGTTGAAATACGTTGCACCAAGTAAAGTATGTATCAGTAAGGGACAAAAATAGCAGTAATGCTATATTTACTGAGATGATTCTCTAGAGGGGTCTCCATACACACACATACATACACAATACATATATACACACATACATATATACGTACATACATGCACACATGTATATGTATGTGTATGAATGTATGTAGTTCTATTTCTACTGCTTTGCAATCTACTTTCTATTCTCACTATGAACATAAAAATGTATAATTCAGTCTTAACTTACATGAAGGGAAAAGGGAAGAGTTTCCATTCATCCAAAAATCATCTCTTACTTCTCCATTGTCTGGGTCATGAGCTTGACACATTGGCCTATGATTACCCAGAGGAGGACTCTGGCCAGTGGTTTGTGGGTTGAGTCAGAGAGTCTATATTATATTGTTGCACAAGCTAAAGCTCCATTTGGAATAATGAATGTTCTAAGGGTATCACTCAGCTCAGGCAAAGTTGAGCCCTGTTCCTCTTGGCTCACCCAGTGAGAAGTTTTCCATTCTGCTCAGTTGGCAGAGTACCTACACATGAAGCTTTTGGGGCTTGTCCTGGTTGAAGTTTCAGTGGCTTGAAGTGGACTATATGGCATCCAGAAAGGGAAATTTAAACACTGGCCTAGAGTCTTTGGGTGGGAGGTTAAGTCACATCAGAATATGTGTTTGCCAGTTGGTAAACTTTGCCCAGAAAGAGGGCAGCCAAAATTCACGTTGTGGTGGTGAACAGATGTAGATATTTGTTCCCTTAGCTGGGATTTGGAAATCATATACCTTCAACTTAAAGTACAATTCATTCATTTATTAATTTAACAAGCACATTTTTAGTGTCAGCTATGTGCTGGGCATTGTGCTAAGTATTGAGCATACGAGGACAAAATGCAAATGTCCTAGGTGTTGAGGAGGGTAAATTCGGTTGGGGGTAAATTCAGTTGGGGGATAAGGGTGTGTATGAGGACAATATGAATATTCTATTGGAGAGGGAGAGGAAAGAAAGGAAGGAAGGAAGGAAAGAAGGAAGGAAATAAGGAAGAAAGGAAGGAAGGAAGGAAGGAAGGAAGGAAGGAAGGAAAGAAGGAAGGTAGGCTTATTAAATGCCCACTATGTGCAGCTAGGTGGTATAGTGGATAGAGCACTAGGCCTAGAGTCAGGAAGACTCATCTTCCTGAGTTCAAATCTGGCCTCAGACACTGAATCTTATTTGCCTCAATGTCATCATCTTTAAAATGAACTAGAAAAGGAATTGGCAAACCATGCCAGAATCTTTGTCAAGAAAACCTCAAATGAGGTCTCAGAATCTGACACAGCTGAAACAAGTGAACAACAGTGAATATGCCAGATGCTATCCTAATTGTTTTTAAAATATCTTATTTGATCATTACAAAAGCCCTGGGAAGTAGGTTCTAGCATTGACCTCATTCTACAATTGAGGAAACAGAGGCAAACAGAGGTTAAGTGATTTGCTGTGGGGTCACATGACTGGTAAGATCTTGAGACTGGGTTTGAACTTGGTTAGGAAGCTAGGAAAACTTCAGATCCAGAGTTCTTTCATCAAAGTATCCAGCACATGAGCTCAAATAAGCAAATGCAAACAAAGTTATATGCAAAGGTGGTTGTTTTCACTTGTTTCATGGCTGGAGAAGGAAGATGTTAGCAACTTGGGGAAGTTGGCACTTGACCTGAGCTTTGAAAGAATCTAGAGATTCTTTGAGACAGATGTGTGGGGAAATGTATTCTCGGCACAAAGAACAGCTTGTGTGAAGTCATGAAAGCAGGAGATGGGATGTCTACTGTATATAGTGAAAAAACAGGCAAGCCAATTTGGCTGGAACATTCAGTACATGAAGGGTAGTGATGTGCAATGCAATTAACAGTGGTAATATAGACTAAGACTGCAAGGGATCTTAAATAACCTAACAGAAGAGTTTGAATTTTATTGGATGCTGGACTTGAAGCCTGAAAGACCTTGGATCAAATCCCATCTCAGACACTTTCTAGCCATGTGAAGCTGGACTTAGCTTCTTTGTGTCTCCTTTTCATCCGGAAAAAGGGAGAGTTGGATTTGGTTTCTGAAGTCTCTCTATTCCATATCAAAATCTATTATCTTCTCATTCGCTGCTCTCTTCTTGGGCAAGGGAGTGTCAGGGTCAGACTGCTGCTTTAGGAATAGAATTCCAATGGCTTCCATCTTCTGTTCTCTTTTCCCTCATTTATTATGACTTTTCTATTTCTTTAGACGTGGAATTGCTTCACATCAAGCAATGTGTTCCAGCTGTCTTCTTAGAATGCTGCTATTGGAATCAACTGCCGTAAGCTTTTCAAATTGTTCGTACTCTACTTACCTAGCTTAATTTCTCCATCCCTACAGGTCTCCAGTTTATCTCAGCAAACTACTCAGCAATCAAATGAGTCCCTGCTGCCCTTTAGCCTCATAAACAGGAAACAGGTATAACAAACAAATCGATCTTACACCATATCTGCAAAGCTAGTCTCCAAGCACACATAGAATTTTAAAATTTCATCCAGAAAGGGGAAAATAAGGATGATGAGGGAAGCAATACAGCTAAGTGATGCCCAGGTAGAAATAAATTTTAAATGAAATGTAATTGCGTTAGTTATGGACCGTTGAGATTAAACCATGTAATATTAAAGAAAATGACTTTGTAGCTAGAGTGTGTCACAGATGTATAGCAGCCTTTTTGATTATAGAAAATGTTTTTGAAGTAAAATGTGCTTAGAATTTGAATAATGAGGGCAAGGTTCAAATCCGAGCCTTTTTCCTTGTCACATCTGTGATCAGAAGTCACATCCATTTTTAGGACTCAGTTACCTCAAATGTAAAACAGGTTAAGTTTGGCTGTGACTTTCAAGGTTTCTTCCAGTCATCTGATTGAATCTGAGTTCAAAGGACATATTCTTTTAGATTTCCATCTTTGTTAGCTTGCCCTAGAGCATAGGCTCTTCTGGGATCATGTCAGATCTTGTGTCTCCAAATTAGCTTCTTCCTGGGCAAACTGAATCTTCAAATGTTAAGCTGAAAATATACTGTCACTCATATATAGTAAGCACTTAATGAATGGTTATTAACTGACTGATTGCCTGGAAATATGCTCGATGCTGTGGATACAAAAACATAAATAAAAGTGCCCTCTACCGTCAAGGAGCTTACATTTTAGAAGGAGAAACAACACATTTACATATAAGGAAATTCCAAGTATATACAAGGTAAATGAAAGTAATATACCAAAAATAAAAACAAAAGCAACTGTTGTCCTCCTTAAGGAGTTTCCATGTTATTTGCCTCAGGGCTTTCACCTATCACAGTTGAGATCTTTGGGGGCCAATTCGGGAACTATTTCTCCTCCACATTTCTGGTCCCTGACCTTTCAGGGACTCTGTGACTGCAGGGAGATACTTCACATCCCCTCAAAAGCCTTTTTGCATTTTTCTGTAATCATCGTCTTTTGTCTTCCATTGTCATTCCAGACTCAATATGTCCAAAACAGCTTATTATTTTTCCCCCAAGCTCACCCTTCTTCCCAGCTTCCTTATTTCTATAAATGGCACCAGCATCATTCCAGTCCCCCAAATACACAATAACAGAGTCAACCTTATGTCTTCCCTCTTTGTCATCTTCCAGTCAGTTGTCAATTTATGTCAATTTTTCTTCCACAACATTTTTTTGCATAAATTGAGGATTATCTTGGAGGGGAGGCACCAATGTTAAGGACTTGAAAAAGCTTCTTGTAGATGGTGAGACTTTAGCTGAGACTTAAGTGAAACCAATAAACAGTAAGGAGGAGGTCACAAGAGGTAGTCAATTAAAATGTCCTGAGTCTGGAGATGGAATTTTTGTTTTGTTTTGTTTTAGTTTTCTCTAATATATGAAAGGAGGTCAGTATCACTAGATTTCAGAGTGCTTCAAGGGAAGTAGAGTGTAAGAAGACTAGACAGGTATGAAGGGTTTTAAAAACCAAATAAAGGGTTCTCTATTTGACCGTTGAGATAATAGGGAGCCTCTTGAGTTTATTGAATAAGAAGGTGACATGGTCAGATGTGTACTTTAGCAGAGTGGATGCTGTTCCAGTTTGGGAAGACATTTGTAGCAGGGAGAACATCCAAAGGCCTATTGAAATGATCCTATTTGGGGGTAATAAAGGTTTATACATTGGTAGTACCAACGTCAGAATAGTGGAAAGGAAATATACAAGAATATGAGAAATGTTGAGAGGGTAGAATTGATAGGACTTGGCTACAGATTGAATTTGGTGGAGAGAAGATATGGGAAAGGGGTAGACAGTGAGTAATGATAGATGAGACATAAATTGTAAGCTTGGGGTACTAGAACAATAGTCACTGCTAGTGTCCTCAGCAGTATCTGGGAATTTATCAAGAGAGGAGGGTGTTAGAGGAAGGATAATGACTTCAGTTTTGGATATGATGAATTTAAGATACATATGGGACTTCCAGTGTGAGAAGTTCAATAAACAGAGATGTGAGCGAAGCTCAGAAGAGAAGTTACAGTTGGATTCATATAT
>JAQQSU010005006.1:0-13923 GCA_028627135.1 Pseudochirops cupreus | reverse complement strand
GAGAAAATATGTAACTCAAAATCTTGTGGAAATGAATGATGCAAACTATAATGAAATTTAAAAAAAAAGAAAAAAAGAAAAAGAAAAAAACAAAAGAAAAAAGGACTGGACCTCTGATTGCACTGGTATATGGAACCCCCAAGAGAGGAAACTCTACCTTTGCAGGTCAACACCTTCTTTGCAATGTGAAGTCTTAGCTGCCTAGAATACTAAGAGGTTGAGTGACTTGTCCAGAGTCACTCAGCATATTTTGGAGGCAGGACTCAAACCCAGATCTTCCTGTCTTTAAGACTAGCTCTCTAGCCAATATATCTTTCCACCTTTATTTTTTTTAGAATATAATTCCCTTGGTTTCAAACAAGTTCCCTTTTCAGCTGGTTATAAGGCTATTACCAAAGTGGAATGATGCCTATTAATTGTTAGGAATCTTTAGCCCTATTCTCCTCCTGCTGGGAAGCAACCCCACCCCAGACTTTTCTCTTTCATTCATTATTAGAATCATATCTGACAAATATTTGGCTGGTATGTATCTTACTTACCAAGTCCTTAGCAAGGTGAAGAGAGGCAACATGGGAAAGGATACAGAGGACACCTTGCAACCAGGAAGTTTGGAGATCCCACCTCCAACATACACAGGCTTTGGGAAGCACAGTAAGTCACATACCCTCTGTAATCTAGGCAATTCTCTAAAACCATTAGTTGCAAAGAAAGTGATGTGTGGGCCTCAGCTTTAGAGTTGCCTCCCAGAACATCTCTATGTCACTGAAATCACAGGTGAAATCCCTATCATTTGATGCTATCCTTATCAACATGAACCATCCCTAATGATCAATAGGCTCATTGTTTTCAATTTTCCAAACAAAGGATGTATAAAAGTGCTTGATGTATACCAATGGTGATGCACATGTAAGGTGGTTGTATTAGCAAGCACCCTAGCATACCCAGGGTGGCTGCTAGCACAGGTTCTTAGATCTGCTTTTCTAAAGAAAGCAACTCAAAATGGGTTAACAATTTTACTTTAATCAATCAAACATATATCATTTACCTAGTTCAGGGGAAAAAGTCAGCACGCTGAACTTCAGAGAACACAAAGAGAATAAAAGCAGAAGTTACAAGCAGTCAAAGAAACAGATCATAAAAGCAGTTAAGCCCCAAGTTGCTACAATGGTTTCATAGACTCATAGATTTAGAGATGGGATTCATGAACTTAGAGTTTCATAGTCATATGATGAATTCTCCTTCTTCCTTTTCAAGTTAAGGAAACTGTGGCTCTGAGAGGTTGAGAAATTTGTCAAAGAGGGCACAGGTAATAAGTGAAAGAGCAGATCACTAAAGACAGAGTCTCAGAGGTCATCTATCCCAACCCCTTCACTTTGTGGGTAAGGAAACTTCCATTCCCAGAATTTATCACACAATTATTAAGTGACAGAGTAGCAATTTGAACTCAAGTCCTATGACTACAAATTGTGTTCTCTCTCTTTTATTTTTTTACATATTTTTATTAATTTTGTTAAATATGTCCAAATTACATGTAATTTTTTAAACAATAGCTTTTTTTTAATGAGAGGCAATTAGATGGCACAGTGGATAGAACACCAGTCCTGGAGTCAGAAAGACCTGAGTTCAAATCCGTTTTCAGACACTTAATCCTTATAGCTGTGTGACCCTGGGAAAGTCACTTAACTCCAGTTGCCTCAGGAAAAAAAAAATTGAGTTTCAAATTCTTTGCCTTCCTCCTATCCCTCCTCCTCTCCTGGAGAAGGAAAGCAATTTGGTATAGGTTATACGTGTGAAGTCATGCAAAATATATTCCATATTAACAATGTCATAAAAGAAAATACAGGAAAAATGAAACAAGAAAAATAAAGAAAAAATTGTTTAAAACTGCACTCAGTTTATAAGTTCTCTTTCTGGAGGTGGATAGCACTGTTCATCACGGGTCCTTTGGAATTGTCTTGATCATTGTCCTGATCAGATAGCTAAATCATTCACAGTTGATCATCCACACAATACTGCTGTTATTGAGTATGATGTTCTGCTGCTTCTGCTCACTTCAATTTGTATCGGTTCATATAATTTTTCTCAGGTTTTTCTGTAACTATCCTGCTCATCATCAGAAGCCCAGGACTGTCAACTGTGTTAAAGGAATTTTTTTTCCCTCCTTTTATGTCACTATCTCTATATCTTATTGAACAATGCACTGCAATTGAGGTACACGTATTGGAACATATCCCATGTCATTACAAGGTAGCAATGTAATGAGAAAAGCACTTTGCAAAATGGTGATGCACCATACAAATGGGTTGAGGTTGTTCACACAGTCTAGAGCTGGGAAGAATTTGGGAGCCATCAAATATAGCATCTTTGTTTTACAAATGAGAGACCGGGGGTCCATGATGGTCCAATGCCTAGTCCATATCACCCAGCCTTGTGGTATTAGAAAAATTATGACTTCCTTTGTGGAAGAAGAGATAACAATGATTCAGGAGGAAAAGTCATGCAAAGGCTTTAACCTGTACCAGTGGAGGGACTTGTACTCAAATAGATGAACTCACACATAAAACCTTGCAATTATGACAGTTTGAAATTGCATTTCCAATTGGGGGAGGGATCCAGATTGATCCAATTTCATTATCCTCTAGACTTTGCTTCTGATTGTCTGGATTTTACCTCCATGACTCAACTTCTTTCTTACCCTATAAATTCCTTCCACACCTGGGGCTTCCTCACTGTGGGACATCCATGGTCCTCTGAAGCCTTTTCACTCTAGAATACCCCTCTGCCATGGTAGCCCCCTTCTTCCATTGGTCAGATCTTTTCAAAGCCAACATTTGGGGGAGAGGCCAAGACTGGCTGATGTCATTTTTCAGCTGGGTCCAATTCTTGGTAACCCCACTCAGGGTTTTCTTCACAAAGAGACTAGAGTGGTTTTCCATTTCCTCCCCCAGGTAATTTTACAGATGAGGAAACTGAGACAAATAGGGTTATGTGACTTGCACAGGGTCACACAGCTAGTAAGTGTTTGAGGCCAGATTTGAATTCAGGAAGATGAGTCTTTATGACTGAATTCTGAGTATATCTCTTACATGCATTGTAGCTTACAGTATTCCCAAATCTATGCATTTCTTCTGCCCCCATGTGACTCTTTGTTTTCATCACCTTCATCACCTTTCTTGGGCCTTTAGGTTGTCCTCTCCCCTTTAAAAGCTGCCCCTTCCCTGTCTTTCCAGACAGACTTGACAAGTTACATGCAGAAGAACACTTGGGTGTAGAGTTCCAATAAAAACAGATGGTAAAGTGGAGTGCTAGGTGACATAAGATGTCCAAAAACATAGCCTTCTCCAATTTATCATGGTGGAGGCTGCTGACAAAGAGTAATTGATGCAGGGAAGAATAACTGATGTGACTCTTTGAGAAGCAATCTGGAACTGCTGAACCTCTGCTGCATACGCTCATTCATCATTCCTCAGTTAGGACTGAAATGATCCCTTATAGTTGTGGTGTTAAACTCAAATAGAAAAAGGCTACTGAGGGCAGCATACTAATTACAAAACAGAACAAACCCCTAAATGACCATTATCTACATTGTGCTGTATTTTCATTTATTCATTTGTTTGCTTGTTTATTATTTGCCAGCCATGAGTCTGATACTTCTGTTTACTGGAACATTTGTGGGGCTTTATCAAGATTTGGCTTCAGAAATAAGTCCATCCCCAGACAGATGCTCTGCACTCACTTTTCCAGAGGGTCTGTGTAGCCCCTTCTCCTGTGCTCTCCTTAAGTTAGCACTACACACCAAGAGACCAGGAAGGGATGAATCACCCTGGTAATTCCTTCAGTGCAAACACCCTGTTCTTTCCTCTTACTAGTATATACATATCATAAATTAAATTACAATTGTAATTGTAGCTTGATGATTGTAGTGATAAGTTAGACAGCTTGCTAAGGTCTTTAGCTATATCATATCCTTTGAGATGGGTCCTAATTTCCCCATTTTACATTTTAGGATACTGAATCTCAGAGACATGAAATGGCTTCTGTGTGGTTGTATAGCCTGTAAATGTCAGAATTGGGATTGGAATGCAGGTTGTCCTGACTCCAAGCCCAGCACTCTATGATGTCATGCAGAATGTATGTCACCATAATGGCAGGCTCCGGAGAGTTCACTCAGCATAGGAATCTATTTTCACTACCTGACTGGAGAAAAGACCCATGTGTAATGGAAATGGGAATCTGAAGATCTTTCCCACCCATCGGCCCTTTGATAGACATAAGTGAATCTGAGAACCTTCCCTGATTTGAAAGTGTACTCTGCCCCCTAGTAGGCTGAATGTGGTCACATGGAGCCTGTGGTGGGAGGCTTGTTCTTCAGGAAAGCCCACACCTTGTTCCTTTGTGATTAAGCAGTTGGTCAAGAGGGTCATGACATTCTCTGACCCAGAAGAAGGCTATGTATACCCTCATGTGAGGTTTTGCTTTGGGGCACAATTTGGGAAGAGTTGTGTGATTGGGCCAGATGAGACTGGGCAGCCGTTGAGCCCCCCAGCTTTGAAAACCCAGATGTTGGTGCTTCCTTCTCTGGTAACTAACTAGGTATGGATGTAATGGTCAGACAACTGGAAGCCCTGTCTGCTGATCTGTTTCTCTGTATTTTTTGTCTGCTTATAACTTCTGTTTGTATTCTTTGAAGTTCAGGGTGCTGACTTTTTCCCCTGAACTAGGTAAATGATATATTTGATTAAAGTAAGATTGCTTTCCTTTAGAAAAGCATATCTAAGAACCTGTGCTAGCAGCCATCCTGGGTATGCTAGGGTGCTTGCTGCTACACCATCGAATATAGCTTTGTAATCATCAAGTGTCTGACTCCAATGTAAGCCTCTGAGATACCTTTCAGTTCTCACATTGGATGTCTAGATGAAGAGTATTCAGGGAAGACCAGCACCTCTGGTCATGTGAGGTCTTGCTGAGTCCTTTTCAGGGCTGCTCATATACCTTTGGTACTCATCTGTCACCCAACTCTCACCTGTGGCTCCAAGAAACTGAAGCATGTGCAGCGGCCACCCTCAGGTAAAATTGTCTTAGAAGATGGGCTAAATTAGATTGAGGTCAACCTATAGGCTTCAAATCCATCTGTGAGTTAGGGGATGTCTACTCCCAAGCATGTGAAGACTTCCCCCTGGTAGAATGGGTAAATGATAATAATTTGTTTCAATGGCCATGAAGGTGGCTGAAGTAGGTGCTGTAGAATGTTTAGAGCACGGTCAGACATTGAAGGTGTCAAGGTGATCCACTGCATCCAGGCCATAGACAATCATCTTGACTTTTGTCACTGGATTTCTATTACTCTGAAAGAGAGAATGAGGCTGACAAATTTGTGCAACTCTGCCTCAGTTCACGCAAAGGTCAAAACATCACCCATAATAGCATTGGTCATCTACAAAAACAAAGGACAAGCAACAACAACAAGAGGTGAAGACAAGAAAATATTTTTTAGGATCATACATTTCGACATAGAAGGGTCTTTAAAGGCCATCAAATGTGTCCGCATTCCATTGTAGAGATGAGGAAATGAAAACACTGAATTTCTCAGGGTCACCCAGGTAGTAAGTTTCTGAGGCAGAATTTGAACCCAGGTTTGTCTGGTGCTATTCACTACAACATATTGCATCTCTTCAAGGCATAGCTCAGTCCCAAGGAAAGATCATATGTAAATGTAAATTATTTCCTGAGATTATTCTGACAAGTTGATATCCATAAATGTCAGTTAGTAAGTCAACAAATCTTTATTAGTAAATGTATATTGTTTTGTCAACTCCTAACCACCTTCTACATGCCAGGCACTGTGGTAAGCACTGGGCTTTCAAAGAAAGGCAAAAGCCATTCCCTATCTTCAAGGAGTTCACAGTCTAATGGGGCAGACAATATCCAAATAAGTATTTACCAATAAGGTGTATGAAAGATAAATTGGAACAAGCCAACAGAGGGAAAACATTGGAATAGAGTAGGATTGGGAAAGGATTCTGCAGAAGGTAAATTTTATCATTTACTCTTTTATTCTATTTTTTATCCAGATTCTTTCTCTTCTTCCTTCCTCACATACCCCCACTGTGAAGATAAGCAATTCAACATAGGTTGTACATGTGTAGTTGCAAAAAAGCTTTCCAAAGTAGATATATTGTGAAAAACTGACTATATTTCCCTCTATCCTATCCTGGCCCCCACTTATTCTGTTTTCTACTTTGACCCTGTCCCTTTTCAAAAGTGTGTGCTTCTAACTACCCTCTCCCCGAATCTGCCTTCCCTTTTATCATCCCCCCTCTTATACCCTTCCCCCCTACTTTTCTATAGGGTAAGATACCCAAATGAGTGTGTATGTGATTCCCTCCTTAAGCCAAATTCAATGATAGTAAGGTTGTCCCATTCCCATTCACCTTCCTGCTCTTTCTGTTTATTATAACAGTTTTCATTTGCCACTTTTAAATCAGATAATTTAACCTAGTCTATCTCTCCCTTTCTCCTTTTCTCATTATATTCCTCTCTTACCTCTTAATTTTATTTTTTAGATATCATCCCTTCCTATTCAACTGATACTGTACCCTCTGTCTATGTATACATGTACAGATATTTACACACACTCACACTCACATATGCATTTATACACACATGCACCCTCCCATACATATTTGTATGTATACATACATACATATATCTGTACATATATAATCACTTCAACTATCCTTATATTGAGAAAAGTCTCATGAGTAACAATGATTGTTTTTCTATGTAGGAATGTAAATAGTTCAACTTTAATAAGTTCCTTATGATGTCTTTTTCCTGTTTACCTTCTCATGCTTCTCTTGCTTCTTGTATTTGAAAGTCAAATTTTCTGTTCAGCTCATTTTTTTCATCAAGGATACTTGAAAGTCCTCTATTTCATTTAATGACCATATTTTCCCCTGAAGCATTATACTCAGTTTTGTTGGGTAGGTGATTCTGGATTTTAGTCCTAGCTCCTTTAACCTCCAGAATATCATATTCCAAGCCCTGCAATCACTTAGTGTAGAAGATGCTAGATCCTGTGTTATCCTCATTGGGTTTCCACAATACTCAAATTGTTTCTTCCTGACAGCTTGTAATATTTTCTCCTTGACCTGGGAACTATGGAATTTGGCTATAATATTCCTAGGAGTTTTCTTTATGGGATCTTTTTTCAAGAGGTGATAGGTGAATTCTTTCAATTTCTATTTTGCCCTCTGGTTCTAGAATATCAGGGCAATTTTCCTTGAGAAGTTCTTGAAGGATGATTTCTAGGCTCTTTTTTTTGATTATGGCTTTCAGGTAGTCCAATAATTTTAAAAGTATCTCTCTTGGATCTATTTTACCAGATCAGTGGTTTTTCCAATGAGATATTTCACATTGCCTTCTATTTTTTTTTTCCATATGTTTGGATCTTTTTATAGTATCTTGATTTCTCATAAAGTCGCTTGCTTCCTTTTGCTCCAATCTAATTTTGAAGGAGTTATTCTCTTCAGTGAGTTTTTGAAATTTTTTTTCCATCTGACAAATTCAGCTTTTTAAGGCATTCTTCTCCTCATTGGCTTATTGGGCCTCTTTTGCCATTTGAGTTAGTCTGTTTTTTAAGGTGTTATTTTCTTCAGTCAGATTGTTGACTAGCTTTTCATGATTCTCTTGCATTATTCTCTTTTCTCCTCCCAATTTTTTCCTCTACTTCTCTTATTTGTTTTTCAAAATCCTTCTTGAACTCCTCCATGGCCTATAACCAGTTCATATTTTTCTTGGAAGCTTTTGATGCAGGAGTTTTGACTTTGTTGACTTCTTCTCATTCCATGTTTTGATCTTTTTTGTCCCCTTAAAAAAGGATTCTATGGTCTGATTGCACTTCGTCTGCTTGCTTATCTTCCCAGCAAATTACTTGACTTTTGAGCTCTTTGCCATGGGAGAATTCTACTCCCAGAGTGGAGAGCTTTGTCCCAAGTTGCTGGGGTTTTCACCAATGTTGTCAGAGCTATGAGGAGGGTGCCCTCCCTACAAATACCCCAAGCTCGGGCACACTGGCCACACACCCCATGACCACCGCCCAAGATTGTGACCCATATCCAAGCAGATTAAACAAGACCCTCTGAATGGTCACTCAGTCACCTTACTATCTACAGGCCATGAGCTCCAGAGACAGCTATGTGGCAGCAACTACAGCTGCCACACCTCACCACCTCTCACCCTGGGAGCAGGGGCTGTATCCCACTCTTCTTACACCCACTTTGTTTGTGGGTTGAAAAGTCTGGAACCCACCAAAACTGCTGGTGATTCACTCTCCTGATGTCTGCCCTGGCCAGTTTGTGCTGCTGGTTGGGGCTGCCTGGGGTCTGGGGCTGCCCTGGGTGTGGGTTCACAGGGCTCACATGGAATTGTGCTCAGCTCCCAGCCCTGTGTGATAGACCCTTCCTGCTGGCCTTCTGAGCTGCCTTCAGCAGGAAATTTGTTTCTCTCTGTCACCTTGTAGGTTCTGTAGCTCTAAAATTTGTTTAGAGTCATATTTTACAGGTATTGGATGTGGTTGGGGGTGGGAGTTCAGGCAACTTCTTGCTTTTACTCTGCCATCTTGGCTCTGCTCCCCTAGCATTTTACCTTGAAGAAGGTAAGAAGATATAGGAGTAGAGGGAGAGTATTCTAGGCATGGGGGAGAGTCAGAGAAAACTGCCTACCCTTAGGATATGGAGCATCCTGTTCAAGGAATAGCAAAGAGGCCAATGTCATTGGGTCATAGAGTATGTTTGTGGGACTGGGGGATAGCAAAGGTGTAAGATGTAAGAATGCTGGAAATACCAGAGAAGGAGAGGGCAGGTTATGAAGGGCTTTGGACATCAAAAGAAGATAGCTTATTTGTCCTTAGAAATAATAGTAAGTCACTGGAGTTAATTGAGCATGGGTCAAGTGGGATGATTCTACACTTTAGGAAGATTATTTTGACATCTGAGTAGAGGATAGACTAGAGTGGGAGACACTAGTGGCAGTCAGACCCACTAGCTGACCACTGCAACAATGCAGACATGAGATGATTGCAGGATGAGGGCCTGTACTAGGCAATGGTAATGACAAAGTAGAGAATGGGGCACATATGAGAAATATGAAGAAGACAGCCCTTGGCAACAGATTGAATGGGAATGGGGTGGGAGAGGGTGAGGAGTCAAGAATGACACATGTAAACTCAGTTATTGCATGGCTGCTTTTCATTTGAGGCAGCAATGTTGCTGAAAGCTCTCACCAAGTCATGGAGCATCCAAACCATGCCAACATTCTGCGTGTCAGGATGTTCAAAAAGTAGTCAAATCTGCAGGAGCTCAATGTGGACTTTAATGAGCATTTATGGAATGTCTACTATAGGTCTGACCATGGTGGTATAAAGACTGAACTGAAACAATACCTTCTCTAATGGAGCTTACATTCCTGGCTGAAGGCATGCCTTCTATGAAAAGCCTTTCCTCATTCTCTTTAAGTCTTCCCTCTGCTGCTTATCTACACTTTCTCCTGTACATATCTTGTTTTTACATCTTTGTGTACATGCTGTTTACCCTATTAGGCTGTGGTCTTCTTGAGAGCATGATTGTCTTTTGCTTTTCTTTGTATCCCTATGTCTTAGTCTAGTTCTTGGCACATAGTAGGTATTTAACAGATATTCATTGATTAACTCATATTCTCTACAGTTCTCACATCTCCCATTGAGAATTCTCTTTGGTGATATTACAAACAACAGGGGAACATAATCTAAGAAAGCATCTTTCCAGATAGCCTATTCTGGAGAGCAGAAACTGGCAAACCACAGCTCAGGGGTCAAATCTGACCCTTTTGTATGGCTGAAACTATTTATTTACAAATCTCAGAACATTCTTAGTTCTTAGACCAGACAAAAACATCACTCCCTCCTCTGGGGCATCCTACTTATTTAGCTGGGAATTTATAATTTCTCAGGAACTATAAAATGTTGATTTCATGAGACATCCAAGATATATCCTGTTTCTCCACTTCAATTCAAAATCATTGTCATTTCATTGCTGTCAACCCTCCTTGGTACTAATTATACACTTCTGTTTGGATATGGCATGTTCATGTTGTACCACTGTACAAAATGTAGAAGCAGGAGTCATTAGAGAAAGATTGGGTTAGAGGAATTCAAAGAATTTTGGATCCATAGATTTGGAAATGGAAAGAACTTCAAAGACCATCTAGTCCAATTGCCTTGTTTTATAGAGGAAGAAATTGAGCACTAATGAGGCAGGTGGATGACTAGCCTATGATTGCACAGACAGTAGGATCTGACCCCTCCTCTGACTCCAGAGCTAGTGATCTTTCTATTGGATTATGCTATACCAATAGCCACAACCAGATGAGACACATTAAGAGAAATCTGCTAATGGTACCCTGTCTGTTCCATGTACCGCTTATACAGCAATACACCATTAGCATCAGCTCTGTGGGTGTGAATGGTATGTGAAATTAGCAATGTGCTTAAATGTGAAGAAAATGTCCATATGGACCATAAATGAAATCATGTTCCTAGATCCTATTATCTGCCCACAGTTGGACCATCAAACAAAAGAATGTTAAATCACATGGTTTATTTCATCTATACCAACTCTTCTCCCACCATTCCCCTCCTACTTCAGTGAAAATATCAGCAGTAGCTCTCAGTTGAGGAAGGAAGATCTTTGAATTTTGTTCAATGGCTTCTCCCATTCTTTGACTTTAAGAATTTGGCTTGATTTTCATAATCACAGTATCTTCAATTTCTTTTTTATTTCCCACATGGAAAAAAGTATGTTTTGATGGAGTTTCTCACACAGGCTTTTTCCTTAATACTTTAATTGAATAAATGTATTTCAAATGTTTGGAGTCTGAGCCAGTCTGTCACATAGTTCCAATTAATACAAATATAATCTTTTACATCTGTTAGGAGATGTGCAAATGCAGACCAGCATGGTATTTTAAATGCCCTGACTCTGGATTAACTTTCTCAGGTTATGACTGAATTGTACTCTTTCTGCACAGTTACTCATTTCTAGTGAGTCTAAACCCTCAACTTAACAAGTCTTTCTTAAGTATCTACTATGCGCTCTAGAAAAAAGGCATACATAGTGGATAGAGGTCTGAGTTTGAAATCATGAAACCCTGAGTTCATGTTCTGTCACTGCCACTTATTATGAGAACCTGGGCCAGTCATTTCATCCTTGAGTAGCCTGAGTACATCAGGCAACTCCATGTGATGTTGGGGATAAAGCAGAGACATGTAGAACTTGGAAGGATGAAAAGTTGTGTGGTAATGAATTAAGTGATAGTCTGAGGGGTGACCACACTGTATAGGTTACTAGCATGAATGGTAGTGTAGCTTAGCAAGAACCTTGCTATGTAATCATCTCATCTTCATGTTTGGTTTTTGACTATTCTGCTTATTTGAAATTCTTTCAAATTTAACATTGATGGGCTGCTGCTGTGGGTGTGAGTGGGTGGGAAAGAGTGTTTTTTTTTTTTGTGGTAAAATGTGGTATCAGTAGAAAGTAAGTTCCATCACTATAGACTCTTAACAAAAGGATTCTCAGTAAAACACTAACAGGAGACAAGATGTGTGCTTCATCCTGTTTGAGCATCTTTGTTAGATCATTATATTAAAAACTTTTTGCATGTCATTTGGGAATACAGGATGGTGACATATTAAACAGTGTTTTAAAGTTTTTGTGGATCAGACTTATATGTAGGTGACTATGAGCAAGAGTTTAGTCTATAAGGGTAGATCATCTAGAGCAGTGGTTCTCAACCTTCCTAATGCTGCCACCCTTTAATACTCATATGTGGCCATATCTACATGTGGGCGGACCTGCCTGTAGATGGATAGAGGAGCAGTGCCTTGGTTCCTAAGACCATTGGAGATATGTGTTTTCTGATGGTGTTAGGAAACCCCTGTGACCCCTGTGAAAGTGTCATTCGACCCCCAAAGGGGTCGTGACACACAGGTTGAGAACCATTAATCTATAGGAATATTTATTAGTTGAATTCTGAATATTTTGAGAAAGGTATGGAAGATGGTGGTGTAGGAGCAGCAAGGTACTGCAGCTCCCACATAGCCACCTCAGATACCCATAAAATATGACTCTAAACAAATTTTAGGGCTCCAAAACTCACATAAAAATACAGAAAAAACACATTGCCCACTGAAGGCAGCTCAGCATAAAGGGCTCAGAACAGCACACTGGGAGCTGAAATCAGACCAGCCTGAAACCATGGCATGGCCCCAAGGGCAGCCAGGACGAGCCCCATCTGGAGCCTTCAGGAGAGTAGATCAGTGGCAGCTGTGGCAGTTTCCAGAATTATCAAGCCATAAGAAACAAGAACTAAGTGAAAGGTCAGTGGAACTTAGCTAAACGCGGGGGAGATAAGAGGTCCAGCAAAACAGCCTCCAGGGAAATGAAGCAGCAGAAGCATCTGCCCTGCAACCACCTCAACAAGGCTGCTTCAGAGCTCCTGGCCTACAGACTACACAGGCACCAAGCGATTGCTCAGAGGCCAAGTGCTCTTGTGTTCAGTGGGCTGCATCTGGATTGTGGCCTTGTGTGGTAGTCCTGGGGTGCATTTTCAGTGAGCCAAAGATGGTGGGGGCTGCAAAAAAAATGACAGCTCCCTAATAGCTCCATCAGCTTGGAAAACCCCAGTGATTTGGGACAGAGCTTTCCCCTCTGGAAGCAGAGTTCCATAGAGCTAAAAATTCATTGATTGGCCAACATGAGCAGGCAAAGGAAACAAAGTAAGAACAGCAACCAAACTCTAGATACCTCCTTTGGGGACAAGAAGGATCAAAGCATGGAACCAGAGGAAGACAACACAATCAGAACTCCCACACTAAAAGCTTCCAAGAAACATGAAGACTGCCTAAAAGCCATAGATCAGCTTAAGAAGGATTTTGAAAACCAAATAAGAGAAGTGGAGGAAAAATGGAGAAGAGAAATTAGAATGATGCAAGAAAATCATGAAAAGAGAGTCAACAACTTGATTGAAGAACACCTTAAAAAATAGATTAATTCAAATGACAAAAGAGGCCCAAAAAGCCAATGAGGAGAAGAATACATTAAAAAGTCAAATTTGCCCGTTGGAAAAGGAATTTCAAAAGCTTTCTGAAGAGAATAATTCCTTCAGAATTAGAGTGGATCAAATGGAAGCAAATGACTTTATGAGAAATCAAGATACTATTAAACAGATCCAAACAAATGAAAAAATAGAAGGCAATGTGAAATATCTCCTTGAAAAAACTCACTGACCTGGAAAACAGATCCAGGAGAGACAATTTAAAAATTATTGGACTACCTGAAAGCCATGATCAAAAACAGAACTTAGAAAGCATCCTTCAAAAAATTCTCAAGGAAAATTGCCCTGATATTTGGAACCAGAGGGCAAAATAGAACTTGAAAGAATTCACCAATCACCTCTTGAAAAAGATCCCCAAAAGAAAACTCCTAGGAATATTATAGCTAGGTTCCAGAGTCCCCAGATGAAGGAGAAAATATTACAAGCTGCCACGAAGAAACAATTTGAATACTGTGGAAACACAATTAGGATAACTCAGGATCTAACAGCTTCTACATGAAGGGATTGAAGGTCCTGGAATATGATATTCCAGAGATCAAGGGAGCTAGGATTAAAACCAAGAATCACCCACCCAGCAAAATTGAGTACAGTGTTCCAGGGGAAAATATGGTCATTCAGTGAGGTGGAGGACTTTCAAACATTCTTGCTGAAAAAAACAGAACTGAAAAGAAAGTTTGACACTCAAATACAAAAAGCATGAGAAGGTAAACATGGAAAAGAAATCATAAGGAACTTTTCAAAGTTGAACTATTTACATGCCAACATGGAAAAGTG
>JAQQSU010005005.1:0-13923 GCA_028627135.1 Pseudochirops cupreus | reverse complement strand
TTCCATTGGAATCAATATACTAAAGCAGTGGTTCTCAACCTTCCTGATTCTGAGACCCTTTAGTCATATGTGGGTGTGTCTGCATGTGGGCGGACCCACTTGGAGACAGATAGAAGAGGTTCCTAAGACCATCAGAAATGTGATTTCTGATGGTCTTAGGTGACCCCTGTGACCCCTGTGAAAGGGTCATTCAACCCCAAAAGGGTCACGACCCACAGGTTGAGAACCACTGTACTAAAGTCTTAGTATACTTCTTCTGTTCTTTTGGAAAATTAGCTTTGTTGGACCACATGGATACTCTACAGTTATGATTATACCTTTTTTTTATTGAACATATTACAGCTTAATCCTCCTGTCACATCATGGAGCTGTCATTACTATATTTCTTTCAAAAATAATAGCACCTACCTCTCAGAATTTTTGTCATTATAAAATGTGATTTAAAGTTCTTTGCAAGTCTTAAAACATTATGCAAGGGCTAGCTGTTGCTAGTAATACCCTTGCCTTAAATTCTGCTGGCTGTGTTGTAGAAATAGGATGCTCATCTATGATAATACTAAAATAGAGGAGTAAGAAACTCTAACTTAGGGTGGGCAGCTGCAGGTCCCCTCACTTTTTTCCCTAATGAATAATTCTCTAGCTTCTATTGTAAAGTACAAACACATCAAACATATTCTCTCTCTCTCTCTCTCTCTCTCTGTCTCTCTCTCTCTCTGTCTCTGTCTCCCCCTCTGTCTCTCTCTCTCCCCCCCTCCCCTCTCTCTCCCTTTCCTCTCTCTCTCTCTCTGTCTCTCTCTCTCCCTCTCTCTTTGTCTCTCTCTCTCCCCGCCTCCATCTCCCCCTCCCTCTCTCTCCATTCCTGCACATATACACACACACACACACACACAAACACACAAACACACACACACACACACACACACACACACACACACACACACACACACACACACACAGAAAACAGGAATAGAAAGAAAACCTGAGAACATCCACACAGTCTTCAGGGCAATGGTGATCAAGAAACTTTTTTAATGTGAGAACTAGATTAAGCTGTGAAAACTCCTTGTGGGAAGGGACTGTCACTTATATTTGTATAGCCCACAGTGCCCAGGACAGTGCTTGACATATGGTAATCAACAAATATTTGTTAATTGAATACATCCAAAGACAGCAAATAGCATCCCAAGAATTTATTGCAAACATTTCCCTGGGTAGCTACTTGGATGATATGAAATCAGTGCTGTAGCTACGTGGCAAAATTTCAAAAAAGACCTTTCTTCTTGTTGATTATGAAGTCCAAACAACTGACAGCGAGAAGGACCTCAGTCTTTGTGGTATTTATACTTATGTATGAAGGATCATCTCTATGGAAAGCATCTAGAAGGTCAGAGGCTCCTCTCACATAACTTTTGGTCTGACACATTAAAAAGCAATAATGTAACTTCACATCAGATAAGACCTGCCCTAAGTTTGGGAACAGGGAAACAAAGAATATAGTTGTACTGAACTGATCTTCTGGGGTCCTGGCTTACTTACTGGAAAGAGGGATAGTTCCCTTGTCCAAGAAGCAAGTCCTACAAATATCAAGTTTTAGTATTTATTGGGAGTCAGTACATGGTCATTTCTAGGTTTTATAACCTCCTGAGCATTATTCCACCCTCCCCTCTTTCTCTGGACTTCAATATCCAGATTTAACCCCTTTTCAATGCTTTGTAAAAAGTTCCGTTAATCTGCCTGGCCCCTTCTTTCCCTGCTGCCCACTTTGTATTCCGGACAGTGGCCAGCTTTGTCTCCTTGCTTGAGCCATTGAGTTTTCTGCCAGGAGGTTGTGGTAGAAGTGAGAAGTTGGTATTCCACCTCCTATCCTTTCAGACCTTTCCTAATGGTACCTAATTCTCTTTTATTCCACTGCTCCCTTCCCCACCATGAAAAGCTGGATCATTCCATTGTAGCTCCTACCCATAGCTAATACATCCCAGCATCCTTCATTCCACCTCCAGCAGACTTGTCTAGGGATTAAGTCCGCTTTACACTAAGACTGCTGCTAATATTTTTGAAAAGACTGCTCGTACATTCCCTGAGGCCTCACCCTGCCATCCTATGACTTCTGTGGCCCTTTGTGGTCTAGACCAGTCTGTATTACAAATTTAGTACTATGTGGGAATAAAAAGACAGTTAGACTTAGGAAAAAAAGTTCCCTTAATACACTTAGATAAGGAAGGATCTTGTACACGGTCAAATTTAAGTTCAGTTACTATGCTTAGAAAGAATGGAAAGTTTTATTATAGTGTTATTAAAAGTACATTCTATTCCAGAAGGAAAGGCCAAATTCATTTACATTCTATTTGCTGCCTATGTGCATCAGTGTACTGTAAATGATATGTATTATTTATTTCACACAGGATGTTGGGTCATACAGTGAAGAAGCCTTTTATAAGACCACATTGTCATCTTGTGTTTTGCACAGCAAAGTGTGCAAAATGTTATTTCTGAACAGACTTGTGTGGTTTTAGTTGTTATGGAAACTGCCCATTGACAGAACAGGGAATGGTGAGGATGAATTATGTGCTTTGCTGATTTCATTAACACAGTTAAATGTTATTTTTTTCATCTCCAGTTTTCAGTATTCACCAATACATATAAACTTCATTTCTGCTCAATATTTCTAGTCATGTATGAGAACTAGTAAACCTCAGTGGGAAAAGGATGGGACTTGAAGTCAGAGGCTCAAACACATATTACACCTGTGACAATGGGCAAGTCATTGACACTTTCAGAGACTCATTTTCCTTATCTGCTGAATATGATAATAATAATAATAATAATACAACAGCTTATTTCATCAAATTATTATGAGGAAAACACTTCATGGACCATAAAGTACTAAAAAAAAAATGGGGATAACTGTGTTGTATTCTTCTAATGGAAAAAATCAGTTACCTCAAAAATGTGTAGTCACGAAGGTGGAAGAGTTTTCAGATGAAATTAGATATTGTAAGTCCTTTTTATCACATGTTTTTAAAAATTGCTTATCTGTTTACACATTCTTTGAAAGCAGAGACTGTTCCTTTTTTCCTTAATAGTATTTTTTTCAATTACAGGTAAACATAGCTTTCAAAAGTTATTTTTGTAGAATTCTGAGTTCCAAATTTTTCTCTCTCCTTCCCTCCTGCCCCTAATGCTTCCCCAAGATAGCAAGCAATCCGATATAGGTTATACATGCACAGTCATGTTAAACATATTTCCACATTAGTCATATTTTTAAAAAGAATCAAAACAAAAGGAAAAAAATACCAGAAAGTGAAAATAGTTCACATCAACCTGCATTCAGAATCCGTAGTTATTTCTCCAGATGTGGTTAGCATTTTCCATGATGAGCCTTGTTGAAATTGTCTTTGATCATTGTACCGCTTAGAAGAGCTAAGTCTATCATGGATGATCATCATACAATGTTGCTGTTGCTGTATACAGTGTTCTCCTGGTTCTGCTCGCTTCACTCAACATCAGCTTTCCAGGTTTTTCTGAAATCTTCCTGTTTATTATTTCTTATAGCACAATAGTATTCCATTACATTTATATACCACAATTTGTTTGGTCATTCCCCAATTGATGGGCATCCCCTCAATCTCCAATTCCTTGCCACCACAAAAAGAACTGCTATAAATATTTTTGTACATATGGGTCTTTTTCCCTTTTTATGAACTCTTTGAAATACAGACATAGTAGTGGTATATGCACAGTTTTACAGCCCTTTGAGCAAAGTTCCAAATTGCTCTCCAGAATAGTTGGATCAGTTCACAACTCTACCAACAATGCGTTAGTGCCCCATTTTTTTTTAACATTCCCTCCAACATTTGTCATTTTCCTTTTCTGTCATATTAGCCAATGTGATAGCTGTGATGTGGTACCTCAGAGTTGTTTTACTTTGTACTTCTCTAATCAATAGTGATTTAGAGCATTTTTTTTTCATATGATTATAGATAGCTTTAATTTCTTCCTCTGAAAACTGCTGGTTGGTATCCTTTAACCATTTTTTTTAATCACTATGTTCAGTACCCAGAGTAGTCTCTGATAGATACTAGACATTTAATTAAAGGTTTTTTTTTTATTGATCTGACTTATGTATCTCAAATAGAATGTAAGCTTTTGGAATGGAGGTGCTGTTTTTGTTTAGTTTTGTATTTTCAGCTATTATCACAGTTTCTTGCATGGAGAAGGTATCTAATAAATGCTTAATTCAAGTAAAATGAATCACCAATTAAGGAAAGAAAAATTGGTATAAATATTGGACCATGACTGGGTTTCTTGCTTCATTACTTGATTTTGTTGATGATTTACTCAATATGCTTCTTCTAGAGGAAAATATCCCACAGATGATTCACCCTCTTTATAAGGATATCCTAGGAGAATAGACACATGGCAGTGAAGTTGCAACAAAGACTCATGTGACTGACATTTAAACAATATTTTTGTAATTAGGCAGGAATCTGAATATGGAAACAGAATGGAAGAATGTTTGAGCCAGTCAGATTTGTACTAAGAGATTGTTTGGGGTGTGTTTGAGCGCATGTGTGAGCGTACACGCATGTGTGTGTCTGTGTGTGTGCTCTGCACGTGTGTGTACTTGTGTTTTGTGGAATTCACCAGCATATGTGACTGTATATTACTTTCATGTGTACATGTGTATGTGCATCTCATGGTAATGGAACTTGCTGCTTATTGAGAAATGGAAAATATTTCAGTGATTATCAAGTACCATTGATGATGTGACAAATAAGACTCTCCATGTTGAGCAAGGTTAACATTCTGAAAAGCACATTCATAGAAACAAAATTAGAAGTGACTTATTTCCTTTAAATAGCATCACATGTTAACAACAAGGCCAAGTATTGTGTACTGTCCCATTATATGAGCTTGAAGATAAAGAGGACTCCTTCCTCCCCACGTGAATTTATGAGAGGACATGGACAAAGTTTTCAGAGGATGGTTAGATGGACAGATGGTGGTCTATATAACTGGAAGGAATAATCCCATCAATACTGTACATATTTATGAATGCGTCAAGTCTATCAACAAATTAAAATGCTAGACATTCAAATGGGAGCGTATAGCTCGGTCAGTACCCTCAGTGGTTCAGAAGGATTTCAAGAAGAAATTTGGCAAACATTCTCTTTCAACCATTTAATGACCAGTAACTTCATCATTAAGGACACAAATAAATTTCCCTTCAACACTACCAGTGTTGACTGGATGACCTAATAAATTAGTAAATAGGCTTCATGGTTTGTGATTGTCACAAAGATTCCTACGTAAAATCTTCAGTTAATAGATATTTCTGTATTTGCCTAAGTAAAAATATTCACTGAGCACGTGCACACACACACACACACACACACACACACACACACACACACACACTAATACTTAGCCAATACTCAAAGTCCTTTCAATTTTGGAGGACTTTCCAGCATTTTTATGGCCTTTGAAAATTTGGAGTCATTCCTTACCCTCAATGGAATATCAGAACAAATATTTAGTGGAAGTGGTAAAAATTATCAATACTTCAGAGATCCATGATTTTATTAATGTGAATGTTCCCTCAATTAATAAAGATTTCCAGACCTTCGTATCTTAGCAACTAACTTAATGCGTTAACCTTTCCATAGCCAATCCTCCTGTGAAGAGGCTTTCACAGGCTGATGGTCCAACAGCATGCACAAACTATGCCACTAAGGTCCATTTGTAAAGTCTTATCATCTCCCTGTGTCCTACCAAACAAAGCTTGCATTTCATTGGCATAAACTCTGAGAATCCACAGCTGCCTCCATGTGGGATAATAAATTTAGAGCTGAAATGGACCTTACAAGTGATTAAGTCCATTTTAGAGATGAAGAAACTGAGACCCAGTGAGATTAAGTGACTTCCCCAGTATCTCACAGATAGTGACTGTCAAAGACAGAATCATAATAATGAATCAGATTGAGCATCAGCATATTGGTAAAAACTTCAAGTGTGAAGATTAAAAATGAAAATAAGGGAAAATAATTTAAGTTTCCTGTTTATGGGAATGGCCCAGAATGAATAAGATATATCTATTTTTTGCTTTGTTTTATGGGTTTGTCAATAAAGAAAAAATTGATGAAAATGGTCAGGGAATTAATCCCAGAATTGAATAGGAGGAGAAGAGCATGTTAGATTGTCTTTAAGGAATTACAAAGTTATTTTAATAACCCCAAGCCTCTTCCTGAAACAAAGCTTTTAATAATATACTTCTATTATTGTTGCATGGTTTCAATCCATGGAATATTATAGTCTTCTGTAGTATCCATCCAGGAATTGTAGGTTAGTTCTAGTGAGTCCATAAGGAATTTTTGTTTTTGCTGTCATCATCATCATCACCATCATCATCACCATCATCATCATCATCATCATCATTGTAGTCCTTGTTGTTTCTGGAGAGTAGAATGATCTGAAACCAGACCAAGAATTCTGAGGTTGGAATTAGGGAGGGAGATGTTGCTCATCCATCTGACTCCATAAATATACCACCTTTGGAGGAGGGAGAGTTTTTTCTTCCTTTGTTAGTTTGTTTGTTTTTGTTTTGGGGAAAGGCCTGGGGCAGCTTTGAACTGGGGAGAGAGGAGTAGAAACTAGAACACAGAGAGTTGGGCACTATGGTTACAACAAGTGGGTATAAAGTGAATTGTTTAAATTGATGATGGAGGAAATGGAGAGGATGAGGAGGAGGTGAAGAATGCTACTGAAATACATATAAGCAAAAAGGAAGGAAAGGAATGTGGAGAAGAAAAAGAATAAGCATTGGATAAGCTACATATTTCATTGCTAATTCTTATGATATCAAGAGAAAGATAGGCCCCTCGGCATTTGGACTCCCTCCTCCCCACATGAATTTATGAGATGATATGGATAAAGTTTTCAGAGGATAGGTGGATGGATGGATGGATAGATGGATGGATGGATGGATGGATGGATGGATGGATGGATAGATGAATGGATTATGGTCTGTGTAACTGGAGGGAATAATCACATCAATGAAATCACCATTTCATATACATATTTGTGATTGTGTCAAATCTGCCATAAGAAATGCTAGACATTCAAATGGGAGTCTAAAACTCAATCATTAAATTCAGTGAAACCTCAATGAACCAGAATGATCTATAAATGAAGGTGCTGGACTTAAGTTCCCTTCCAACTCCATGACCCTATGGTTGAACTATTTATGTTTTGGTTAACTGAGTTAAACTAAAAACTCATTTTATTTCAAAAACCATTATTATAAATACTTTCAAAGAAGTTAATCTTTCTCTAAAGATTAGTAATTTTGCTTTAATGCTCTTATTTTGAACATCAATAATCAATGGACAGCATTATACCTATAAGTGCATAGATAGATGATACAGGAAATTGGGCTAAGGGTGCACAGACCTTCAAAAACAACCTACAAAGGGCAGCTAGGTGGCACAGTGAATAGAGCACTGGCCCTGAAATCAGGAGGACCTGAGTTCAAATGCAGCCTCAGACATTTAGGGTACCTTGGGCAAGTCACTTAACCCCAATAGCCCTGCCTTCTGCCGCCAAAAAAAAAACCCCAACCTAGTCATCATTTCCTTTTCTTTTCCTAGAAACACTTTTACCAACCTGTTTTTAAAGAATTGCTTTTTTGTCCTAAAGTAACATGTAGCAATAAAGAAAAAAGGAAAATGTTAGTCAGTTTTATTCTAGTTAATGAAGTTCTAGCTAACTGAGATTTTACTGAGCTAAGAAAACAAGTCAATATACATATTCTGTGGTTGCTATTGACAGCTAAGAAATCAAGCCCTATAGGAAAAGGTCCTTGAAGAAAATCTTGGGGACTATATTTAGAGAACTCTAAATATGGGAGGAGAGGGAAACCTCTGAAATTTGAAACACTTTCTCTTAAATGATGGAATTCACTTTGATGTTACAAATAATGTATCTATTTTAGTATAAAATGAACTAAAATGATATTTTGTGTTTTCTTACCTTCTCTACTTTATCTATGAAATGCTCCCACATGTTACAACCTTTACTGCTTATAATTGTTTTCAATGGCCATGTTGACTAAGTTGTCAAGAATATATATTAATACATGTGCACATGTAGACATGTAGATATGAATATATGAATATGAACATCTTATATGTAAGATGAATGTAGTCCAACTACTACAGTAATGAATTTTATCTAAGTAAAACTTTTTATACCCTAAGCATCTATTTTTTTGTTGTTGCTATTATTTTGGGCAAAAAGTGGTAGGTGCCTCTCGAAGGAAATAGACAAGAATTGTTTATCTTTTACTTCTCCCATTGCCCAGGTCTCAATATTTAGTATTTCACAGCTTAAGACAAGTGAAAAAAAGTTGACTGTTGAGCCTTTCTTCAATGAGCTGGTGGGCTCATAATCAAATGTACAGTATGGCATTTGAAAAAGCAAACATTTCCCATCTTTTTGAAAGCAAATTAACTATTCTCTGTGTAGCAACTGGGCTGCATCCTTGTATAAATCTGCACCCCATGAACATCTTTAGGCATTTAGGCATGTGCCCTTTCCATATTGCTTTAGCATATTTCAGAGTCAAGTTCAGTTGCTGGCAGGAATGTTTTTAATATTGTATTTCATGTTTTCATTACTTGTTATTATACTTGACCTTTGCCACATAGCTACTTATTCTTCTAGCATGAAGTTACTATATCATATGTTCAAACACATTTATGTCAATGTCATAACAAACAGATTCATAAACATTTGCATGTGATGACAAAATCTGTCCATGATCCTAACTGTCTAACAATGAGACATGCCTTATATTTATAAAAGACTGTGAAATATGTACGTTCTCTTCACACAAAGCTTTACTTGGTTTGACACTAGAACAAAATATCCCTTGTGTTATAACAATGCAATGCAGATTTTTACACTTTGAAAGTGTGTCAAGTTGATTTTGACTAGTGCTACCTAAGGATCTCAGGTCCTGGCTACTGGGACCCAAGTCATTTTGATTATAAGCCGTCTTGTCCCCACTGTCATCCTTGCTCACCTAATCAATCCAGACTGATTCCTACCATGAACTTTTATCTGGGAAAAAAATCAACTTTGAATATAATTTATAAATTAATTCTTTTTTATTAATTTATTTTTAAGTTTAAATAAATACTAAAACAAGTACAAAATAAGAAAAGAAAGTGTTGCATGTGCACAGCAGAACATGAGAGGATTTAAATTATACAGCAATAAATTTCCATTTCAAGAAAGCCTATAGAATAAATACTACACATTGTGTTGAGCAGTCCATGTTTTCTTTGCTTCCTTGTAAGTTTTATTTTGTTCCCTGCTGTTCACTTTTTACTTTATCCTTTTCCCCTCTGCCCTCCCCCTCCTGCTCCAAGAAGGCTACAATTAAGCATATACATATGTGTGTATACACATATATACACACATGCATGTATGTATATGCATGTATATATATACACACATACATACACTTACATATGCATACATATATACTTAAGATATCTATAATCATCCTGCTATATAGACATATACATTCATATTCATCTAAGTAAGAACACATTAGCTTTGTCCTCTGTTTCTCTCACAATGGACAACATCTTTCATAAGTCCAAGTCTTCCCATATTTTTCTAAATCTAAATTAATTCTTTTTTTATTTTTTTAAAATTAATTTTTTTATTTATTTATTTATTTATTTTGCTTTTTGCTGGGGGAAGGCAGGGCAATTGTGGTTTAAGTGACTTGCCCAAGGTCACACAGCTAGTAAGTGTTGTGTCTGAGGCTGGACTTGAACTCAGGTCCTACTGACTCCAGGGCTGGTGCTCTATTCACTGCACCACTTAGCTGCCCCTAAATTAATTCATAAGAATGATTTTAGAAAGGATTCTGGGAAGATTATGGAATATGTCAGAAATTCTAGGCTTTCCAAATTTTACCCAACAAACAAGACAGAATATCATCTCAAAGTGAACTTGGAAAAGCAAAAATAAATGAAAATCTGGGTAAAATAGTTCCTAAAATGGGCTCCTAAAAGAACTTGAGAAGATCTCAGGAATGATTGGAAATCCAGAGGGGCAGAGCCAAGATGACAGCATAGAAACAGGAAAATTTCATGTGCTCCCCCCACAACCACCTCTAATACCTATGAAATATGACTCTAAATTAATTTTACAGCTATTGAACCCACAAAGTGACAGAGAGAAACAAATCTCCCACTAAAGGCAGCCTGGCTGGCCTACAGGAAGGGTCCATCATAGCATACTGGGAGCCAAGCCCACACCTGCATGAGCTGCAGTTTTAGACTCAGTATAGCCCTGACCAGCGGTGGCTGGAGCAGACTTCAGGAGAGTGAATCACAACCAGCTGTGGTGGCTTCCAGACTTCTCAATTCATAAACAACAAAGACAAAGTAAAAGGTCAGTGTAGAACTTTGTTGGAATTGAGGGGGAAAGAGGAGCAAGGTCCAGCCCCTGTGTCAGGATACCAGGCCCAGCTATGTTGACCAAAGACTGTGGAAGAGATGAAGTGAGGGTGAGTGCAGTAGTAGAGGACTGGGTACCTTGCTGACTGTGAGCACTTGCAGGAGGGCAGTCCCTAGTTTCCATTCCAGAACAGACAAGAGACCTAAAGTTTACAACCATGAGAGGGATCACTAGAAACAAGAATGTTTGCAGCATAGCTCAGCCTGGGGCCTTAGCCATGGCTTAGGATTAGAGAGGAGGTCCCAATATTAGGCCCCAAGACAGTGTTCACAAAATAACAGTAAGAGGGACCTGAGGCATGGGGCACCATTGTTAACACCTAGGAACTAGAACGTGATTATAACAAGCTGCTAAAAATAAATAAAAATGAGTAAGCAGAGAAGAAAGAACCTGACCATAGACTGCTACTGTGGGGATTGAAAAAAAAATGGGTTCATACTCATAGCAGAGGAAGGTAGTGAAGTTTTATTAAAAAAAAAAACCACTACCACATCAAAGAAAAACATTAAATTGTCACAAGCCCAAAAAGTGTTGTTGAAAAAACTTTTTAAAAGACTTAAGGGGCAGAGCCAAGATGGCAGAGTACAGGCAGGAACCTGGCATGAGCTCCTGCTCCAGCCACCTCCAATAGCTGTAAAATACAACTCTAAACAAATTTTAGAGCTACAGATCCCACAAAGTGATAGAGAGAAACAAATCTCCTGCTGAAGTCAGCATGGCAGGCCAACAGAAAGGGTCTATCCCACTGAGGAGGGAGCCGAACACAGTGAACTTATGCAGTCTGAGACCCGAGGTGGCCCTGACCAGTGGCACACACTGGCCAGAGCAGACTTCAGGAGAGTGAATTACCAGCAGCTGTGGCAGTTTCCAGAATTCTCAACCCATAAACACCAAAGAGAAAGTAAAATAAAAGGTCAGTGGGGAACTCTGTTGGAACTGGGTGACAGAAGAGTGAGGTCATAATGGTAATTAATTTAATTTGAAGACCCCTTTTTGTTATGTCAGGTAAGCAGTTATTTAGCCCTTAGTAACTAAGGGCTAAGTATCTCTGCGAAAGAAACAGATGGTGTGAACTCTGTCTCCTGTTGCCGGCATAACAGGAAGGAATTGGCTGAGACAGGAAGCCAATGTGTGTGTGTGTGTACATATATAAGAAGAGTTCCAGAGAGAGACAGTCAGAATTAGAGGATTAGAGTTTTCCTCCTGGTGGGCTCCTGGTGGAGGAAGCAGAATTTTCCCAGCATCTAGAAGCTGGGCTGCTACTTGCTGGACTGAGAACTGAGTTGGAGTTTTCTTGAGACAAGAATCTGGTGAAGGCTGAAGTTGCTGCCAAGAAGGCCGCCTGGAAGGCTGAGATTTCTTCTGGGTCCTAGGGTCAGCCAAACTGCTGGAGGACTGAAGAAATATGACCAGGATAAGCCTTTGTTTGTGGCTTAGTTGATCCTTGAGTTCCTGCCAACAGAAGTGGTGAAGGTTTTGAGATGTGCTGGATCCTGTGAACGTCAGTGTGTAGCAAGAACTTCCCAGAGGACTGGACGAGAACCTGGGAGCTATCTGCCTCTGAATCCAGGTAACTGTTTATTGGATTCAGGTAGCAGCTGGGACAATGGAAGTGGATCCAGGGAATCTGAGAGACCACTCTGAGTCAAGATGAAGAAAAGGCTTCTCCTTGGATATTGAATGCATGATGAAATTGAAGTTTACTAGACACCAAGGGGTGGAGGGTTTGTGTAATTTTCTAATGATTGTATTTGGTGATTAATGCTACTTAGTGACTGATTGCTAGATAAGTGACTGATTAAGTTAACTATGATTGCCCCATGAGTGGAAGATTGACTATTGTATTGTGAGATGATTGAATAACTGAGTGAGGAGGCAAACCTCCTTAGGGATATCAGATGATTATTCTTTTGTTCTTTGTTCTAAATACTGTGACCACTTTGGTGAAAATTATGTCGCCATTCTAATGTCAAGCTGTTGTGAATGCTATATTGTGATTTTCTATGATAAGATGTAATGTTGTGAATATTATATTGTGATTTGTTGTGAATGTTTGCCTTAATTTGTCATGGAATAAATAGAGTATTCACTACACTGTGTAATCAGAACCTTAAAAGCTGTTCACAGTAGCATTCTTTTGGGAAGCTGCTTGTGCATGGAGTTAAAGAGGTCCAGCCCCTGACCCCAGGGCAAGGGTGGTGGCAGCTGGGCAGCTGCAACTACTGCCATGTGGCTTCCTCCAGAGCTCCTAGCCTGCAGATTGTAGGGGGAACAAGTGATCATTCAGAAGGTAATCACTCTTGCTTTGACCTGCTTGGATCTAAATAGCAGTCTTGGGTGGTAGTCCTGGGGTCTGTGGCAGCGTGCAAAAGCTTGGGTTGTCTGTAGAGAGGGTGCCCTCCTCAGACCTCTGACAACATTTGCAAAAACCCCAGCAATTTGTGACACAGCTCTCCACTCTGGAAGCAGAGCTTTATGGTAGGAAAGAGCTCAAAATTCAAGTAATTGTCTGGCAAGATTAGCAAGCAGAGGAAGCATAATCAGACCATAAAAACCTTTTTTGGGGACAAAAACAATCAAAACATGGAACCAGAAGAAGTCAATGAAGTCAAAACACTTGCATCAAAAGCTTCCAAGAAAAATAGGAACTGGTTACAGGCCATTGAGGAGCTTAAAAAAGATTGTCAAAATTAAGTAAGAGTAGTAGAGGAAAATGAGGGAAGAAAAATGAGAATGATGCAAGAAAATCATGAAAAATGAGTCAACAGCCTGCTAAAGAAGACAGAAAAATACACTGAAGAAAATAACACCTTAAAAAATAGACTAACTCAAATGGCAAAAGAGGTCCAAAAAGCCAATGAGGAGAAGAATGCCTTAAAAAGTCAAATTGCCCAGATGGAAAAGGAATTTCAAAAACTCACTGAAGAGAATAATTCCTTCACAATTTGATTGGAGCAAGTAGAAGCTAATGACTTTATGAGAAATCAAGATACTATTAAACAGATCCAAACAAATGAGAAAATGGAAGGCAATGGGAAATATCTCCTTGAAAAAAATCACTGACCTGGAAAATAGATCCAAGAGAGATAATTTTAAAATTATTAGACTACCTGAAAGCCATGATCAAAAAAGGAACTTAGAAAGCATCCTTCAAAACATTCTCAAGGAAAATTGCCCTGATATTTTAGAACCAGAGGGCAAAATAGAATTTGAAAGAATTCACCAAACACCTCTTGAAAAAGATCCCCAAAAGAAAACTCCTAGGAATGTTATAGCCAGGTTCCGTAGTTCCCAGATCAAGGAGAATATATTACAAGCTGTCAAGAAGAAACAATTTGAATACTGTGAAAACACAATTAGGATAACCCAGGATCTATCAGCTTCTAC
>JAQQSU010005004.1:0-13924 GCA_028627135.1 Pseudochirops cupreus | reverse complement strand
ACACACACACACACACACACACACACACACACACACACATACTTTGAATTATCATTTCTCATTTTTTCCTCACTTAACAAAAAATGGCATATCTTCTTGTTGCTATGTGAGCTGCAAAGATTTGGGAACCTAATATAAGCATCTGCAGGATTTCCAAGATGTCTGTGATAATCCCAAAGGGAAAATATACTGATCCAATCACTCTGGTACTGCATCATGAGGCACTGAATAGAAAAGTAAATAAAAAGCATCAGAGCACAGAGAGGCAAGCTCGAGTCAATAGCTGATTTTGATGGGAGCTGTCTGAGAGAAAATCATTGAGATTTACTAAAATTTACTTCTTAATACTTGGAGTTTAAATGGCAGGCAGGGGAAATGTCCAGTGTTATTTATTTGATTCCTTCACTCCTTCCTTGACCTTTTTAATCCAATAAAATGTGCTACCAGAGTTAAAATTGCTTCAGAAATTCACCAGCCAAAATTGTAATAAAGTTTCAGAAGTTCACAAAATATACAATTTGTATGAAAATGATTTTATCCTTTTCATGTTATAATGTTGAATTAAGATAACACAATTTAAAAATTAAGAAATGCAAACATCATTATGTTGTCACAGAATTTTTTTTTTCCTTAGAATTTATCTTCATTGAGGCAGATAGGTGGTGCAATGAATAGAGCACCAGCCCTGGAGTCAGGAGGGCCTGAGTTCAAATTCAGCCTCAGGCACTTAACACTTACTAGCCATGTGATCTTGGGCAAGTCACTTAACCCCAATTGCCCTGCCCTCCCCCTGCAAAAAAAAAAGCAAAAAAAAAAAAAGAATTTATCTTCAATGTATTGATTTGCCAAATAGTTCTAGTTCTTTTTTCTCAAATTGGGCATTTAATATATTTACTTGGTCTTCTGTCAGTTTAAATATTTTATATTTTTTTAAAACATCTCTCTATTTGTAGAGTGTTCTTAGTTTTATTAGCATGTACTAGATTCCAAAATTTTCATTTCCACACAGTTTTGTTGTGATTTGAGTCTATTCATTTACTATTTTGTTTATTTGATTTTACATTCATTTTTGAAATCCGATTTGCTAAAGTTTTCTCAATCTTATTAATCAAAGAACTAACATTTAATTTCAGTTATCATTTCTATAATATTTTTAAAATTTAATTACATTATTTGTTAACTTTGTCACATTTAAATCATTAATCCTGTTTTATATTACATTAATTTTAATATAAATCATTTCTATAATTTCTTTTTTGACCCACTCATTATTTAGGACTTCAACGTTGACACCACTTCTGTCTGTACATTGTATTTGTGGTCTTTGAACTGTTTCTATTTTTATGGCTTTGTAAAGGATGTATTTAATATTTATTTTATATATGCTTGCATTATAAGCCTTGACAGATGGCCTTTTAAAAACCTGAATGTGAAATATAGATATAGATATTCACATACACATATACACACACACATACTCACATATACACACATATATTCATACACATACATGCATGTATATGTGTGTGGACATGATATTATACGGACACATATGCATGTATATGTATATGCACAAATGTATGTATGTGCATGTGTGTGTGTATATATGTATATATATATATGTATATATATGTGTGTATATATATATATATATATATATATATATATATACACACACACACAAACATACACACACATATATGGGGGGGATGAAAAAATCCCATTAAAAATTTAATCAAGAACATGGAGGCTTCTTAGGATAAAAACAGGAAATTTTTATTCTCTTCCCACATGGGAATAGGGTGGTCTTCTCTATGATGCATCAGTGAGAGGGGGGCCCAACATGGGGAAAAACAGGGTTTTTTAAACCCTAATACATCAGAGTCATATTTCCCCCACTGTCCCTCACTCCCATTGGTTGGGAGTGGTGGTGAGCTCAGGTTGTCTCTGGCTCCCATTGACTGGGAGGTGGGGCTTAGAGAGGTGAGAAAGGAGACAAAGGATAGAGACTAGGTGGCGGTCAAAAGACTCCTAAAAGGCCTTAATGCTGATTGATAGCAGCAATAAATGGGGAAAGGTGAAACTGACACTCAAGCCTGCCATTAGATTCCAGGACACAGTCTGAGAAGTTTTCACATCCCATTCATACACATTTATCATTTGTAAGATACCATATATCTTTTAATTGCAGTTCTTCCACGATTTTGTTCAGTTCTTTATTTTTCATTTTGTTCACCCCTCTTTTCCTTTTCTTGTCAGTGGCTATGCTTGGATTGATTCTAGGGAATATCGGTCCATCTGTAGGATAACCTGCTCCTCTGAAATCTCATTGCCATGTAGATTGACTCAGCTTTGATACTCAACACGTCAGTGTCCTCAGTTGCTTCTCCCCTCTGAATGAAGGGCTGACTAGTGGTACATTAAACTCTTCTCAATGTCTTCCTTTATAAAGGGATCAGAATTTTCCAGGTAACTCTTCATTTTCCATCAATAACTGTCCTTGGATTTGACTGCAGAAAATATTATGTCCCTTTACCAGGTACCCTCCTACCTCCCACTCTCTTTTCTATTTCCTACTGCTTATTATCATCATACATTAGAATGCAACCTCCTTAGGGGCAGGCACTAGCTTTCTTTTTCTTATTTGTATCCTAAGAACTAAGCAAAGTGCCTAGCATATAGTAGGAAAAAGTTTTTTTTAATTCAATTGAACTTTTAGACTTACCTGAAAGTAAGAGAATGGTACTGAAATCTCCTGCTACTGATGAGGGATATGTATAGGTGTTTCAGGGACCCCAGTGACCAGAGTCCCTGGAGGGCAGTCTCGAATGAATTCTTAAGTTCAAGCATTCTGAGTCAATTTGGTAAACATTTATTGTTATGATTTACAGTAGGCAGGAGGTCTTAGGGAACCTGCAATCTTAAAGGAGTCATAGGTATATTTTTATAGAATAATCCATAATATAACCTGTGCCAATCATGCTAACTAAAAGTAAGTAAGGGTGAGATTAGGGAGGAGTTAAGGAGTGGTCAGTGCTTAAAGGGACATGCATTTTTAACAACTGCACTGGCTTATTGCCCATAATTGACTGGCAAATAGCTCGAGGGGGGCGACTACATAGAGGTGTGGTTTTATGCTTGAAGTCATTAAGTCAACTAAGGGTCAGAGCTGACTGAGAAGTGAGAAATGCCCTGTCTGTTACCCATCAATGTCCTGTTTAACAAGATGGATGTTGGGAGTGTACATATGTCCCAAGCTAACAAGGGATCCAGGATATGTATAATGAGCTAAGGAGTATACATATGACTGAGTCTACAATATATGTGATAGATAAATACTTGTATGAAGCTGCTTCAACCAGTACACAGTTGGGTCAAACTACTATATTCTATTAGCTGCAGCTGACCATTGTAACAGGAAGAGAAGTAAGTATTTTGTTAGGGCATGCTGACCTTGAGCTAGGGAGAAACTTTCTGAGACAGTATTTTGGGGCTAGGGAGACTTGAGGCTAGAGAGAAATGTGATTACAAACTGGTTAAAGCACAGCACTGAAGCACCCCATCACTACTACTGTTTTATGGTGAATGGCTTCTTGTAATTTAGTAGGTTGTTTTATGAATTTAGATTCCAAGGCATTTGGGGCACATAAATTTAATAGTGATCTTAGTTTGTTGTTTATGGATATTATAATATACTTGCTAATGAATATTTATATTTTTAATGTCTGCTTTTACTTTGTTAGATAGAAAGATTATAACTCCTGTTTTGTGGATTTTTGTGGATTCACCTGAACCATGGTATTTTTTTCCAGACACTCTTAAAAAATTTTGTGTGTATCTTTGCTTCTTAAATGATTCTTGGAAGCAAATTATGGAGTTTTGTTTTCTTATCTAATTTATATCTTTTTTTTCATTTTTTTAAATGAGTTGATCCATTTATTTCTAATGTTATGCTATTTAAGATTTAGATTTTAATTTTTTGTCAAAAAAACTTTTTGGGAATCATGGCTATAGTGATATTTTATCTGTAATCCCCATTAACTAAAAAATTTCAAAGATTAGAAAATCATATCTGTACAACAGTCTCCTTAACTAACAAATCAGGAATCAACACTTTCCATCACCTAGCATCTAATGCCTTACTTTTTTTTTTTTTAATTTGTCAACATAGTTCATTCCTTCCCATGAAGACAGTTTGTCTACTTTACTTTGGGAGCAACTTGTCAATTCTCAAGGCAGTGTTTATACTGCACCTATCCTTTTACCTTGCATTCCTTCTGCTTCTCCTTAAGCATAACCCTCTAAACTTTGTTCATAATATTCAAGCTTGTGCTTACAATTTATCTATGGCAGAAATCTTTTAGAGACTAATCTGACCTAAAGCTGTTCATTCTGTACTTTGAGATCAATAAATTCTTCTGCATTCACTTTATATTATTTTACTTGGCATTTGATAATAGAGAGATCTTTACTTCATATAACTCTAGATATCTTGTCATTTCATATGTGGATATCTTATTTTCTTACATGGGCTATTAACTCATTAGGGTCAAAGCCATCTTAAAGTTGTTGTAATTTTTTTTCCCACTCCAATTTCATTTCATATAATGAGAGAAGGCCCAGTTATAGATTCTGACATAATAAAAGATTTGAATTACAAAACATGACTTACTAAAATGTAGCTTTATTATTCTCAGTTG
This sequence comes from Pseudochirops cupreus, assembly GCA_028627135.1. Taxonomy (NCBI): domain Eukaryota; kingdom Metazoa; phylum Chordata; class Mammalia; order Diprotodontia; family Pseudocheiridae; genus Pseudochirops; species Pseudochirops cupreus. Next base: position 9,224 of record JAQQSU010005004.1, on the reverse strand, counting down.
TGTGCAATGATGGTTACGTTATGTAAGCCCATGGGTTTTAATTTCCTCATCTATGAAATGTGTGTGTTAGACTAGGTTATGTTTAATGCCCCTTCCTGCTCTATAATTTTAAATGTTGTCTAGGAGAGGCCTTTAGGAAAACTGCTAGAATGAATAGATAAAATGGTTTATAATTGGTATTTCAGTTGTATGTAAATTGGTATGTAAGTGGTAGGAGAGTAAATTTATAATATTAAAAAGGTAATTACAATAACCTTAAAATGTTGTTTACAAAATGAATTTACCCTTTTTGAGTAGTTAATGCAAAGGTAGTCCAGATCCTGACGACATTATCACAAATTCTGAATTAGTGAAACTCAAAGGAATATGATTTTATTATAAAAAAGCATAAATCCAGAAGGTAATAAATGCTTCTTAGATGACTGGTCAATTGCACCCATACCAGAAAACTGCCTCATTGAGTAACTATAGAAGAAATCCTATGTGTTCTATTCACTCAGTAAGTTCATTATAAGTAAGTACAACATGTATTTATATAATTTATTTTTTTTCATCAGGCACATCGCAGAATAATTTACTACTTAAGATTAACTAATTTCTTAGCCTTCCTTTATCTAAAGAGCTCCTGAAATTCTATCTCAATGAATCTTTCTGAGATTAAATGGATATGCAGTGTGATTTTTTTCTTTCTACCCTCCTGACACAATTTCCATAGAATGCAAATACACATTCGAAGTACTGTTGTACATCATGGAAATAGTTTACTTTGATTAAATATTAATTTATTATTTATTAGTTAGTAAATTTAATGTTGACTTTATATAAATAGGAAACTCACATGGAATTTTACGAATTTAAATTATTTTAAAATTCTTATCACTGTAACTCAATGTGTTCTGTATGAGCCACAAGCAGGACTTCTGAGAAAAAGGTTAACCATCCTGGAATCAGCAGAGCAGAGTTGAAACAAGGCAGAGCAGTATATTCAGCAAAGTGAAAGTAGAATGAGCTGAAAAAACCCAGTTTTTTTCACTCTATAAAGGAAGGCATTGGGAGGAATTTAGCACTACACCCTAGAGCACTCCAACTAGAGCTGAGAGGGGGAAAATCAAGGCTCAAGTGCACATCATAGTGATAAAGCTTAATCTGAGAGAGAGAGCATTCACTGCATTGAAGCCAGGCAGAGCAGCAGATAAAGAATAGAGTAATAATTGACATCATTCTAGTGTATTTTAAATAAAGAACAGTTTTACATGTAAACATAAAATACTGTAGCACTGCTCTCACTGTACTTGGATATTTTTGCATATTTACTACACACACATAACACATACACACACACATATATATGGCATGAATTCAGAGTAGAGTTGAATGTTTGGTGATAATAAACATGGCAGCAAAAATGTTACCTTTGGCCAGTTTCTTCGGTAATTACTGTATTTATAATAAGTTATTCTTCTTACTCTGAGGACTTCTTGTCACAATCATTTGCTTTTCAACCAAAATATTATTTAATTGTAAGTATTTATATGTTTTGAGAAATGCATGCTGTAAATGCTTTTAAAAAATAAAATGTATAAACATATGACTGAAGACTTCTTGTCAAGATGTCTATCTGAATGGAGAAAAGTTGTATAACTCCTCTACCTCTACTAGAGTAAAATGAAATCCTAACCCTCAAAGGAAAAAAAAAAGTTTAAGAAATAAAATGAGATGGTATAGGAGGTGACTTTTTTTCCAACCACAGTTGTTGTTCAGTCATTTTTCACTTTGACCCCATTTGAAGTTCTCCTGTCAAAAATACTGGAGTTGTTTGCCTTTTCCTTCTCTGGCTTATTTTATAGATGAGAGAACTGAGGCAAACACAGTTAAATGATTTCCCCAGTGTCAAACAGCTAGAAAATATCTGACACCAGATTTGAACTCAGGAAGATGTCTTCCTGACTGCAGGCCTGGCACTTTCTCCATTGTGCTACCCAGATGCCCTTTTATCTACCACAAAACTGTACAAAAGTCAGTCAGAAGCCCATATGTAATAAGAAAGGAAAGCTCCCAGTCAGAACCTATGTTAATTCAGGCAAACAAGTTTTAAGTTTTCCAGCATGACCAGAGATGGGCCAGTGATGAGATAATTTGTACAGCTCTGGTCTGGAGGCAGCATGAGCCAAGTGCTATCTCTGCTCTTTCAGAAAACCCCAAGGTGGGCAGAAAACTAGAACAGGAATCTTGGAAGTTCATCATAGAAGAAGCAGTGATAAGTATGGTACAGCAAGGTTCAGAAGAGTACAGGCCAAGGGGAAGAGGCTTAAAAGCCCCTCACATTCTGTCCCAGTATACCAAAGAGAACCCTGAGGATCAGGCATTCTGAATCTAAAAAATTCCAAAATAGCCCCAAACCTCAGGAGGTGGAAATCAGGTCAGGAAGCCAAGACTAAGTTGGACTTATTCCCCCACCCAAGAGCAAAAGACACAGGTGAGTATAGAAACAAATATAGATACAAATCCCTAGTTCATTAATGGAGGTTGGAAAGCTAAATAATCAGAGGAGACACAAATCATGAAAAAGGAAAATTTGTTGTACATCTAGAGAACTCCAGAGAAAGAAGGATATAGTTAATATTTATATAATGTGTACTATATGCCAGGCACTGTGCTAAGTGCTTTACAAATCTCTCAAAATAATTCAATAAGGCGGGAAAAGAAACCAAGTTGAGGAAACTAATATATACACAGGTTGGGTGATTTGCCCAGTGTCATACAGCTAGTGAGGGAATGAGGCAGCATTTGAACTCAGGTTTTCCTTACTCCAGGCTAGACCTTCTATACAAGACCATCTAAATACCCTAAGACAAACTGAGAGTAATGCATAACTGCAACCCCTAGATTTCACTGGACAAACTGGTTTTCCTCCTTCACTTACTGCTCCCCTACTCCCATAAGTACCACTTTAAAGCAACCTACCCTTCCAATCTTGCTCTCTGAACTATCTACTCTATAGGTCATAAACTTGCATGGATCTCAAGACTTTTCTATCCTTTCTCTCTCTATCTTTTGGTTCTCACTGAGACTTAAATTCCTCCTGAACTCCATTTCTAGTACTAGCTTCAATTTCAAACCTTCCCCAGACACACTGGTCATGATGGGGAAGTTGGAATACTCTTTGCTACATGTTGTCACTTCTGAACTCTTCCCCTACTATCATCACTCAGTAACCTCTCCTAATTTGAGTTTCACTAAATATATAATATAGATACAATATATAAATATTATATATGTATATAAGTATATATTTATAACCCAATAAATATTCTGATAATCATTGGTACAAACCGCCAGTAGAGACCCTTCTTTCTTCACTAAATTCAGTACCTGACTCCCAGTCTTTCCTCCCAAACTCCTGCCATCATTCTAGATGACTTTAACATTGATGATCCCTTGAACATCATAATCTGTCAGTTCCTCAACTTAATCATTTACCATGATTTACTCCATTTCACTTCAACTACAGAGAGAAAATTAAACCACGAATATTTGCTTCACCAATAAGTGTTCTACTTCCATGTCTGTGGTTGTACAGCTAATAAGTGTGAGAGGCTGGGTTTGAAGTCCGCTCTTTCTGATTCCAAGAGCAGTGATATATGCAACATACTATATAATAGCTTAGAAGAGAAAGAGTTGAGATCATGACCTGTTGTAATTTGACCTGTCTCTCTTCCTTGAAAACCCATACCCTGTTCTACTTCTCCACCATAACCTACAATTCCTCCACTCATTTCTTTCCCAGGCCATCAGTCCTCCTCTCTGCCTCATCCTGATCCCTTGGAGAAACAGTTCAATTTGTACTTTCCTTTTCCCTGAGTCCTGTGTCCTTTTACTGTATGCCAATATTGTCCTGTCAAGTACCAATCTTAAATTGCTTCTATCATCTGTGGCCTTTGATTCTACTCTTGTGCTACTAAATAAAGATGGAGAAAATCACAAAACTGTGCTGATTTGGTCTACTAAAATATACGTTACCTAATCTTAATTGGTGCTTTCTTTTATACCTCCTTAATCAATTCACTATCCCACTATACACAGGAGTTTTTCGACCTTTTTCAACCATTCTCAAAAGTTTTCTGCTTCCACCTGCCTCCATGCTCTCAGCTGAGACCTTTCCTTTAAATTTCATTGAAAGAACAAAGCCATTTCTGGGAGTTCTGTCTTCACTTCTCTCATCTCACATCATGCAGAAGCTTTTCACAACTATATGCTACTCCATCTTTGTCTTCTCTTTGCTAAGGTAAAATGTACAAGGGATGCAAGTCCATCCCTGTCTTCTTCAGATAATTTTCCCCTTTATCATTCTCATTCTCTCACTAATCTTCATTTTCTTCCCATCTGCTGGATGCTTCTCTATTGCACAAATCTCCCTAATTTTCAAAAAATCTTACTTGATTCCTGCAACCTTGCTTTCTTAAATCTCTCTTCCCTTTTGGGGCTGAACTCCTTGAGAAGAATATTTGCACTTGGTATATCCATTTTATTTTCTCTCACTCTCTTTAACTCTCTGCAGCCTGCTGTCCAATCTCATCATTATACTGAAACATTTTTTTATCCAAATTTACCAATGGTTACTTAATTGCTAAATCTAATAATTTTTTCTCAATCCTCATCTTTCTTGACTTCTCTGCAGCATTTGAGATTGCCAGTCCTTATAATCTTTTCCCTTGAGGTTTTCATGACAGTGTTCTTTTCTGGTTTACCCCCTACCTGTTTAATGTATCCTTCACATTCTATTTTCAAAGATATTTAGTCAAATCATGTCCATCGACCATTGTTTGTTCCCAAGAAATCTGTTCTAGGGTTTCCTCTCACCTTACTGTAGCTTACTTGGTGATACCACCATATTTCATGGATTTATGTATGATGATAAATGATGATGACTCTCACATCTACTTTTCCAGTCCTAAGATCTCTTCTAACCTCCAGTCTTGTACCTTTATTAAAATATTATGCATTTTTAACTGGAAGTCCTGTGGACACCTAAAATCATTATCTTCAAAGTTACGTTTATTATTTTTCTCCCCAGGCCTTCCCCTCATCCTATATTTCCCATTATTGTGGAGGACATGACCATCTATCTAGTAAACCATGCTCACAATCTAGTTGTGGTCTTTAACTCCTCACTCTCTCTAATCCCTCATATCTAATCTGTGATCAAATCATAACATTTCTACCTCTGTAATTTTTCTTCTATATGTTTTCTTCTCTAATCTGACACTGTTACCACCCTGGAGATCACCAGAGTCATAAGACTGTCATCATCTCAGGCCCAAACTACTGCAATATCCTTTTGGTTGTCTATCTCCCTCAAGTCTCTCCCTATTCCATTCCATTTCCCACTCATCTAAATCTAACTGTCTTCGAAAACTCAAGTAGCACCTTGTTCCCAAACATTCAATAAATTACAGAGGTTATCTATCAAACATACACACACACACACACCTCCTTTAATCCTCCCCAAGATCAACTATAAAACCTTATATTTCATTTTGCAAGCCCTTCATAAGCATCCCCCCCGCTCTTTACTTTCCTAATTTTCTTACACTTTATGTACTTCATGTAGTGACAGTGGCCTCCTTGCTATTTCACAAACAAGACACTTCATCCCTTGATTTCAGGACTTTTACAAATATTCTCACAAGTCTCAAATTTTCCCCACTCTCCATTTCTTGTCTTCTTCTAAGTTCCTACTAAAATCCTTCCTTCCAAAGGAAGATAGAATAAAGGCTTCATTTCTAAAATATATTCTTAATATTCCTTTCCCAATTTCTCTAAATGCTTGTGACTTCTCTCTGTAATTGTCTTCAATTTTATCATGTGTATATCTTGTTTTTACATAATTATTTGCATTATTATGTATCTCATTTTATTAAGCACTCCCTGAGAACAGGAACTATCTTTTATCTTTGTATTTTCAGTGTTTATCACAGTACCTGGCATTTAGTAGGCACTTAATAAATTCTTATTGAAAGGGAGGAAGGAAATAAGCATTTATATAGTCCTACTATGTGCCAAGCATTGTGCTAAGTGCTTTACAAATATTATTCCATTTTATCCTCACAATAATTTTAGAGGGGAAGTGTTATTATTAACCCCATTTTCTAGTTGAAGAAACTGAGGCAGACAAAGATTAAATGATTTGTCTGTGGTTACACAGCTAATAAATGTCAGAAACTGGCTTTGAACTCACTTCTTTCTGACTCCAGGTCCAGTGATATACTATATAATAGCTTAGAAAAGAAACAGGTAAATCTTGCCCAAGTCATGGCTTGTCAAAAAAAAAAATAGAATAAACCAAGGAAGAAACAATGATTAATTGAAAAGTAAGAAATATTAAATAAAATCGACACACTGAAAAAATTGAAGATATTTAATTTCAAAAACAACTTCAAAAGAAATCAAAGAGAGATAATTTTAGAGGAATTGTATTGCTAAAAAAAAAGGATTAAAAGAAAAACAAAAGAGCTTGAGCCCTACACTTCAGAAAATCAAAAATAAAATTTGAACAGTCCTATTAAAGCAGCAGGGGAAAACCACAAGAAGAAAAAATAAAAATAAAAAAGAGAAAACAGTATGCTTCAGTTTGCATTCAGATTCAACTCTCTAGATGTGGATAGAATTTTACATCATATGCCTTTGGAATTGTCTTGAATCAGTGCATTACTGGGAATAGCTAAGTCAATCATAGTTGATCATCACACAATTTTGCTGTTACTGTATATAATGCTCTTCTGGTTCTGCTCACTTCATTCAGCATCAGTTCATGTAAGTCTTTCCAGGTTTTTCTGAAATCTGCCTGCTCATCATTTCTTATAGCATAATAGTATTGCATTACATTCATATACCACAATTTTTTTCTACCATTCCCCAACTACTAGGTGTATAAACAATGCAGTATTCACAATGCCTACAGTAACTATAAGTATGCTGATGTGGTTATTAATCACAAAATGTAACAGGCTCTCTACATGAGAAATATAGCTAGAACATTTATTTAAATACCAGAAAACCGAGTCCCCAAACTAGAAAGTCAAAGCCAACACAGTGGTTATGAAGTTGGCACAAATAGTTAAAGTAGTAAACACCCACATTCTCAAGCCTTCAAAACAAGACAGCCTAGCTCAGGTAAAGATCCTCCTCTCCTCACTCATGACAACTGCTCAGTGTCTAAGCAGCTTGCTCCCAGCAACTCCAGCCCCCACAGTTCCCATCCCTGGAAGTACTCAACAGGAGTCCTTAGCAGAGATTCTGGCTGGCTCAAAAAAAGGAGTTTGCACCACAACTGCAGGCGCTGCCTTTGCCAGTGCTTCCAGTAACCATGGCATGTACACTGGCTTGCTTCCAGCTTTCTCTTACTCCTCCCCCTCCTGCTACATCAGCAAGATCTAGGGGAGATCTTCAAATCCCAGTATCATTATGCTAGGCATCCTCTCAATCTAATTCTTTGCCACCACAAGAACTATTATAAATATTTTTTGCCCACATGTGTCCTTTTTCATTTTTAAGTGATCTCTTTGGGATATAGACCTAGTAGTGGTGTTGCTGGATCAAAGCATACGCACAGTCTTATAACCTTTTGAGCATAGTTCCAAATTGCTCTCCAGAATGGTTGGATCAGTTCACAATTTGGCCAGCAATACATTAGTGTTCCAATTCTCCCATGTTTTCTCCAACATTTAACATTTCCTTTTTCTGTCATGGTAGCCAAACTGATAGATATGAGGTAGTACCTGGGAGTTGTTTAAATTTGCATTTCTCTAATCAGTTTTGATTGGAACATTTTTCAGATGACTATAGATCATTTTAATTCCTTCATCTGAAAACTGCATGTTATTATCTTTTGATCATTTATCAATTTGGGAATGGCTTGTATTCTTTTAAAATTTATTCAGTTCTCCATATATTTTAGAAATGAGGGCTTCATCAGAAACATTGCTTGTAAAAAAGAAAATGTGTCCCATTTTTCTGCCTTCTTTTTAATCTTTATGGCATTGATTTTGTTACACAAACCTCACCTTAACCTAATCAGTGATCTTGCCAGTTTTTTTTTCAACAATTTGTCAGAATATCCTCATAGTTCCTCACGGTGACCTTCATATTTCAATGGCACAGTTACCTCATTGGCATCTTCCTACACTGTCATTGTCACCAGTCTGTGCGGTATAGAGTAGGGATGGGAGTTTGAGAGGTTATTGTTCTTGTGATGTTATTATTCTTATTTCATTGTTATTGCTTTTGTTCAATATACTTCAGATAGAAATAGCCTGAGGGAAAAAATGACTATCCTACTGACTTTCTTTTATGTTTAATATTTAACAAATGCATGCTCGGCTGGATAAAATCATTTATTTTTGAAATAGAATCAAAGAGATAGGATGAAAGTTCATCTTATTGAAAAGATCATTAGAATAATTTCATTATAAGAAAATATAATGAGGATAGTGAGAATTTATTGATGTCTTCTTGTTCCTATTTAGTTCTTATTTCTTCTGCTAGGCTTTGATATTTTCAAAATGTTTTATTCTATATAATTGCATGATTATGTGTTTGCATATAGGCATCTATTAAAAAGGGCATACTACTTTTTTTAATCTATCAATACATATTTTTTCCAAATAATAAAATTGGTGACCGTAGCCGCTGAATTCTAGGTTTGGGCAAAGCAGATCTCAAATGGCATAGAAGAAAAGTAGGTAGGAGTTCATGACTGAAAGTCACATGGGAGATGCCAGCACCAGAAGGAGAGGCATTTTTCACTGATTAAATTATGAAGATACAAAAAGAAAGAGTTCCAATGAGGAGATTCAGTGGAATTTGGCAGAAGAGAGTAAAGTTCATGCACAGAGAACTCATCAATTAACTTGGATTTAAAACATATATTTTTTAAAGATGGAAGCAAGACAATATAAAAGAAGATGACTACAAGATCATGGTATAGTTCTGAGAAAATACTTAAAGGAATTCAAAAGTTGAGAATGAGTTGAGGTTTCTTAGGGAAGCAAAGGACCACAAAAATAATTTTCAAAGTACATTTGTGAAAAAAAATAGGACATATTATCAATGTGAAATAACCTCTTTCTGAGATAGCATTTTAACATTTTATTTTAGGAAATGTCAGGCTATCAAAAAACTAATATCTCATATATTAAGACAGAGAATCACCATCAAAGAATAAG
>JAQQSU010005003.1:0-13924 GCA_028627135.1 Pseudochirops cupreus | reverse complement strand
CATCTTTGAGAGGTACCTTATGATTTCTTTTCCGTGTTTATCTTCTCATGCTTCTTGTGGAGTGTCAAACTTTCTTTTCAGTTCTGGTTTTTTCAGCAAGAATGTTTGAAAGTCCTCCACCTCACTGAATGACCATATTTTCTCCTGGAATACTATGCTCGATTTTGCTGGGTGATTCTTGGTTTTAATCCAAGCTCCCTTGATCTCCAGAATATCATATTCCAGGCCCTTCGATCCCTTAATGTAGAAGCTGCCAGATCCTGCAATGTGGAGGCAGGTGCAAAACCTCTGCCTTTTGCTTTCCAGTCCTGGAGGCCTTTCAGCCAGACTGCTTTTCTCCCCTGATTTTGCAAGTCCCACTGACCTAGTTCTGAATGCTACTCGCAGCTGCCGCTAATCCGCTCACTAGAGAGGCTCCTCAGCTCCTCCCGTCCAGGCGTCCCCGGGGCTCAGCCAGGGCTTCAGGCCAGGCTGGTTTTGGGTCGCAGTGCTGATATGGTTCCTCATAGGCGAGCTGACTTTAGTGGAAGGTATATTTCTGTGTGTTTTGGAGTTCTAGGATTAGTTTAGAGTCACATTTTATGGGTATTTTGGGGTGGCTATGTGAGAGCTGCAATATGTTGCTGCTGCTATGCCACCATCTTGGCTCCGCCCCCCAGGACTAGTAATTTTTTTGTAAGGCTATGTCTTTTGATCATTTGTAGTATTTTATTTTTGACCTGGAATCTCTGGATTTAGGTTATGATGTTCCTGGGAGATTTCATTTTGGTTTATCTTTCATGAGAGAACCAGTATATTCTTTCTATTTTTTACTGTCTCTGTCTCTATATCTCTGTCTCTTTCTCTCTTTCAACTGCGTCTCCTTAGCAGTCATTCATAGGCCTAACCCCACTATTTATCAGCATAACTTAGACCTGCTCTGTTTCTTACCTGAGCTGGTCAGTCTTACTTAGGGAACCTGATGCTTCCTCTCCTACCCACCTCACCCCCACCCCCACCCCACTAACTCCCTTAGAGATTCAATATAATGTTACCATACCTGGTACAGACACTTGATTGACTTTAGCCCACTGTATCACAGAATTACTGAACCCAAGCAATCTACCAGCATCAGCCTCCCCAGCAGCAATGATTAGAGGCACACACCTACTACACCTGGCTTTAACAGATCTAGGTGGTCTCATTTATGATTTTTAAAAATATGGTACCTAGGTTGTTTTTGTTGTTTGGTCATGGGGGACTCTGATCAGTCTTTAATTGTCTCTTTTTCCATCTGTTTTCAAAGGTTTTTTTATACTACATATTTTACATTTTCTTTTTTTTCAGTCTTTTATTTTATCCTAATATTTCTTAATATCTCATGCGGTCATTGAGTCGGTTGCTTCATTCTCATATCCATGGAGCTGCTACTTCGTTAAGATATTCTAGCTTTTTATTTCCTAAGCTATTTATTCTCCCTACACCTCTTTCCTCCAGAGGTCCTATTTCACTTATAATTTAATTTCTAATTTCTTGCTTTAATTCTTCCCAGGTACTCTTGTAGTCTTTGTGATAAAGCTTTTTTTCCCCCTGAGACTTTGCTTACAACTTTTGTGTAGTTAATTTCTTCTTCTAGGCCAATGGTTCTCAACCTTCCTAATGCTGTAACCCTTTAATACTCATGTGGGTGTATCTGCATGTGGGCGGACCCTCCTGGAGATGGACAGAGGAGCGGCGTCTCGGTTCCTAAGACCATCAGAAATATGTGTTTTCCGATGGTCTTAGACAACCCCTGTGACCTCTGTGAAAGGGTTGCTCAACCCCCAAGGGGATGTCTGTTGATCCATATTTCCATGTTCAGTGTCTATTTGTTCATATCTCCTGCCTCAGTTCCTGATTTGGGATTTTGTGCCAAGAATAGACTCCATTTCTTCCTTTGTGGATGAGACAGTCATGCACTGTTTGGTACTTATCTCAATTTCCTGGTCTCCTACCACTGATTTCTACTTGCCCTGGTATATCTCTACTCAGAGTACCAGAAGGTTTTAGGCTCCCCTGGATCTTTTGGGTTCAGAGTGCTGTGGAGTTTCAGGTCAAATCGTTGCAGACTTCCAGCCCCTTGGACGGTCCCTGTCACAGCATTATAATCTCTGGCCTGATTACTCAGAATGATTAGAGTGTTGCTGGTCTCTGACTCTCCTACAGTTTCCTTCCCCATGCACTAAGGTTTCTCTGTTCGCCATTAGAGTGCTGCAGGCCTCAGGGCCTTCTGAAGTACTCTAGATCAAAGTGCTTCAGATTCCTAGATCCCTTGGGACGTGGATATGAGAGCTTTGCCTACCCCCATCCCATGTCATGGTCAGCATGCTCAACCACCCAGGGACTTCCTCATTGTCTTACACCAGGTTTCTTATCCTTCTTTCCATTAAAGAACGCTGCAGGTTACAGATGCCTCTGCATCTTCTGTGTCCAAATACCGGCAGACCCCTAGCCTATTTATCTGAGCTTATTCTGGCTTCCCTGATGGAGCAGTCCAATAGTCTTCTGGCTTCCTTCCTTTTTGTTTAGTTTTTGGCTGGAGTAAGCACTTACTGCAGCTTCTCTTTAGATTTACTGATCATCATTCTATTTGGTGCTATTTTATTGTTTGGTTTTTTTTTTTTGTCTTTTTGAAGAAGGGAAGGCAGGGCAATTGGGGTTAAATGACTTGCCCAAGGTCACATAGCTAGTAAATATTAAGTGTCTGAGGCCGGATTTGAACTCAGGTCCTCCTGACTCCAGGACAGGTGCTCTATTCACTGAGTCACCTAGCTGCCCCTATTTGGTGCTATTTTAAAATCTTTTCTGGAGTGCCTATGGAAAAGCCTGACTCCTCTGTGACTTTCCCCACTGCCATTTTAACTAGAAGCCTTCACAATTCTTTTAAAAGAAGAAAGACTCATCTTCCTGGGAAATTTTGTATATCCTTATGGCTGGCAAAAAAAGGAGACAAATGGGATATCCTCTCTGAGGACCTTCTGAATGGAGTCCCTATTAGCTAGGAAGGATTGGCCATGCATTGGCAGCAGTCAGGAAGACCTAAGTTCAAATCCAGCCTCAGTCACTTTCTATCTGTATTACCCTGGGCAAGTCCTACAACCTCTTTCTGCCTCAAGGTTGTTGTGAGGATCAAATGAGATGATAATTATAAAGTGCTTTTAGCACAATGACTGGCACATAGTAGTGCTAGAAACGTTAACCATTATATGTACCAGAGTCATTCTATTTGAAAGTCATTCCCAATAAGTAACATTAATATGTAAACTCTCACAACCAAGACCATATCTGTACAAGACTTCTGTTCGTTATGCATAGTTAGTCCACCCTGATAAAACCTCTTGAGGATGGTGTCTGTCTTATCCCAAAGTCACCTCACAACTGACTGACATTTCAATTCAACAAACATTTATTAGGCACCTACTAGGTATAAAACACTTTCCTAGGCTCTAATTGTAATAGAAAGTTTAGATGTCTTTGTTCATGAAACCTACCACACACTAGGAATATAAAATACACACACAAATAATTATAATACATACTATTATATAATACAATGCAAGTACCTCATAGAGTTACAAAAGAAAGTGATACACGAGGTTCTAAAGGAAAAGTCATTACCAAGCCAGAAGCATCAGAGAAAGCTTATTTGATACTTGAATAGGGCTTCGAAGGAATGGAGGGGAGGGCATCCTAAGCACAAGGAATGATATAAGTAAAGGCACAGAAGCAAGAAAACACAAAATATGTTTTGAGGGATAGAGAGGAGTCCAGTTTGATTGTGGTAGATAGATTTCAGCTCTATCCTTGCGTCCGTACCCAGGTCCCCCTCATTGTTACTTTGCCGTCTGCTGGGATGTGACTTACACTGTGGCAGCCAGAGCCCCATGCTTCTGATCCCCCATGTGCCCAAGAGTAAGCTCCGAACAAACTGTGACAAAGGAAGATCCTTCTCCAAATCCCAATCTGTGTAGGTCCTGCCAAACAAGGAGACAGGCTGATCTGCCTCTTGGCAGATTTGCTGGTAGTAGAGAAGCTGTGGTATTAGCATAGCTGAGCCTCCCCCTGCAAATAACTAAGCTCTGTCTGTATAGGCTGGTCTTAGCTTTTTGCTTGGTAGTATGGATTTTTGATCATGAGAGTCTCACTCCAGACTCACACCTTAAATGAATTAGAGGGAATGTGGATTGTGTGTTTTGTCTCCCTACCAAGAGATGTCCCAAGAACACTCTAGTCCACCTCTCCTCTCCAGGGAAGAAAAAAAAACCCTCAAAATGCCCTAATTCTCTCACAAAACCAAAACCTCAGAGTTATGTAGAATCCTTAGATTTCTAGTGCAACATTCTCACAACCCATGAGTTAAATAGTACAAGCATCATAATCTCTATTTTACAATTAAGAAAAGTATGAATAAATCTCAATACATATCTCCAAAGCTGGAAGAAATGGAAAAAAATAGTCTCAGAAAGGTTAAAAGGGACTTCCTCCTGGTCATATGGCTAGAAACTGTCAGAACTAGGTGATCCTTTCAACTGATTCCTTCTCTATCCATCTCCCCAAGCATCCCTAAGACACAATTTGCTCCCTTTCCTGCTCTTCTTTATAGCTGCATTTGGTTTTTCCCAACAAACTGAAAGCCTCCTGCCATTCTGTCTCCTGTAAGTCTGCAGGCTAACCCAGGTATGAGAGTAAATGGATGGGAGTAAAATCAATAATGCAACGAAGGCAAAGGAAGAGGCCACTGCTGGTATCCACAAGGTAGTCGGGCAGTGGCAGGATAATGCCCATGAGGAGCTGAGAGTTATTTTTACCACAAATTACAATACACAAAAACCTTCCATAGAAATTTCAAAGTTGACTACATATTTTCTTGAGAAGTGACTGATTTCTTCACATTAGCACATCTTTCACAGTCCACAATTATAGCCTATATAGAACTAATAAGATACATAAAGACTTCAGAAGTTAATAAAAGGGAGATAATAAATGGACCTGTGATTTCAATGATATACAGAAGGTAAGAAAACTCTGTGGGCTCCCCACCACAGCCACTTCTGCCTCCTACCTAAGATGACTACCTGGTGGGAAGGAGGAAAACAAAGTAGGAAGTGTGGAGAAGTGTCTGAACTTACTTCTCTTTGTGTCTGACTAAATCCCAAAATCAAGTACAAATGCTTTTTGTTCTAAGCTTATCCCTTGGTTAGTATCTCTTAAATTTTTTTTTTATTTTTCAGGTAATAAGTACTTCTAAAATTAATCTGTTTCACTCACTACCTCCAACTATTAAGCAAAATATGAATAAAAAATCCCTTAATACATATCTCCATAATCTGGAAAAACTAAATTCTGACACAAACCATGTTTGAAAACGTACATCTCTTTCTGCATTTTGGCTTATCATTGCATTGATCAGAGCTCTAAAATCTTTCCTTTTTTCCCCCTCTCTATAATGTTTCTATCATTGTATAAACCATTTTCCTAGTTCTGCTCACTCACTGTGCTTCAGTTCATAAAGATCTTCCCAGTTATTTCTGAAATTGTTCATTTCATCATTTCTTATGGCATAAAAATATTCCACGATGTTCACATACCACAATTTATTTAGCCATTCCTCAATAGGACTCCCCATTAGTTTGGAGCTACCTAGCTAGCATTCTCTATGCCTCATTGAGTTGATTATACTATTTTAAAACATTCCTACAAATCTGTGATAGTTAATTATGGAGTTAAGAAGCAGGAATTGAGGTTTGTGAAAGATTTCCAAAAGAGTTTCTTTTAATAGTTTTTGATGTACAGTCTAACACTGCTTCATAGTTTCACTCATGTCCAACTCTTTGTGACCCCATTTGGGGTTTTTTTGGCAAAGATACTGGAGTGGTTTGCTGTTTCCTCCAGCTTATTTACCAAATGAGGAAACTGAGGCAAACAGGGTCAAGTGACTTGCCCAGGGTCACACAATTTGAACTCAGGTCTTCCTAAGTCTAGGTCTGGCATTCAAGCCATCAAGCTGTCCTGTCTTACGCCCTGTCTTTACAAAACAGAAATAGATTACAAATCATTACTTGCTGTACATAAGGGACCTGAGGATCTTCATGAGAAATTGATGGTAATCTCCAAACCTTATTCTCTCTTTTATCAAAAAGATTGGCTGTTGGACAAAACTGCAATTGAAAGCTTTTGAAGGGTGATCCCCTAGGCTAAGGGAGACAAGCAAAATGTTGACTTCCATCCAAAGTGCCAGAATCAACTTGGAACTCCCAAACCTCACCTCTAAGCAAAAATCACATTTAAAAGTAATACATATATAGAACCATTTCATTGTCCGGCTTCTGTGTCTTGTGAAAAAAATAACTATTTTTTAAAACAATTTGTAAGCTGTGTGCTATACACACCTGCCTTCCAAGTACAGATATATTGCCACTCCAGAAAATGCCCTTTTTATAGTGTTAGAGATGAAGTAGGATGTGAGAAATTTGTTTTTCTAGGATTGCACTAAAGGTTCCATTTTTTCTATGAATTTCTGGGTAAAATTATGATTGTAGTACAAGAAATTTAGGTAGGATGCCAAGAAGAATTTTTTAATAATAATAATAACAATAATAGTATTTTCATGGACATATTTATAAATATTTACATATAAACATACATTTATATATCTATAAATACATATTTGTATATTTAAGTTTTACAAAGCGCTTTACAAATATTATCTCATTTAAATCTTACAACTGTCCTGGGAGGCAGGTGATATTATTACCTCCATTTTATAGATGAGGAAACTGGGGAAGGCAGAGAGCAGTTAAATGACATACTCTACATTTATGGAATGCCTGTGACTTCAGAAAATTAAGGAGAAGCTCAGTGCAGTTTTTCTCTGGGATTACAGTGTGGTGCAGTCATGTTGACAATACAGGGGAACAGACAACACGATTTCTGAAGATTCCTTCTGGACCATTTGGTGGTAAGACTATACTTAGGATCACAGGACAAGAGATTTAAGGCTAAAAGGCACCTTAAAGGTGCATGCTCTCAATTTACTGATGAGGAAACTGAGAGCCCATGAGTTGAAATGTGTTCACATTCATACTACTTAGAAGCAGCACAGGACTAGACTTCCAAATAGATATTGATGCAAGGGAGTCTAGACCCTATGTCATTCCCTTTTTTTTTTCTGGTAGCAAATCTGTAGCCCAGGGAGGTAAAATAACCTCCCTAATGACTTGGGGTTGGCAAGCAACAGAATCAAAATCTGACACAGGAATCACCAAATTCCAAAACTGGAGGACTCTTTCTTCTACACCAATGCTTCTCAAATTATTTGGTTCCAGGATTCCTTTACTCTTTTTTTTTCTTTTGAGGCAATCAGGGTTAAGTGACTTGCTCAGGGTCACACAGCTAGTAGGCATCTGAGGGCAGATTTAAACTCAAGACCTCTTGATTTCAAGGGACAGTGCTCTATCTGTTGTGCTTTGGGGTGCTGAGAATCCTGAAATGCAAAGGTAAAGGGTGCAGGTCTGCCTTAAAAGAATTCAACTACTCAAGCCTTCTTTCAGTCCAAGTAGTGACATCAGTTGGGGTGGGTGAGATTCCTAGTGAGTCTGTGCAATTTAATGGGGGCAAGATCAACACTTTTATACAGAAAGACTGTGGGAAAATCTGGATGTGATCTAGCAGTGGCAAGTAGTTGGGAGTAGTGCAGAGGTAACGAGAAAGAAGGACTGGGCTAGGTCAGGGCCACAATGAAAGGGCAGTTGAAAGGATTATACTGGGATGAGCCGATGCCTTAAGTGAATGCCACAGGGATCAGGGTTCAGGGGCTAGGTTCCTGAAATTTGTGATAAAGTTCAAGGACTGAGGGACTTTTCTTTTTGGGGGTACAGATCCCATATTCCATCATATTCACCGTGCCAGTCAGCCATCCCAATCTCTTTACTCTTAAAAATTACTGAGGATGCCTCGAACAGTATTTATGTGAGTTATATCTATTAATAAATATTTGCTGTAGTATAAATAAAAACATATTAGTATTATCATGAAAATAGTTTTGGCCGCACAGATGCCCTAAAAGGGTCTCAGGAACTACCAAACATCTCTAGACAACACTTTTGGGGAAGCGATGGCCTAGATAATGCTACCTTCTCCTGTTTGCTCATTGAACTTTCCTGAAGTTTCACATAGAGCATTATGTTCTCACCACCACCCTCCTAATACAGACTTACCATTGCCATCTACTTCTGTAATACCCTTCTAATATGTTTTCCTAACTACTTTCTCCCCACCTCCAATCTAGCCTTCAAATACATAATAATCTTCCTTACGTAAGGATATGGCTGTATCGTTCCTCTGCTCATTGACTCATTGGCTTCCAATTGTAAGATTCAAATGTTTTGTCTTATTACCAAAGGGACTCAATCAGATGTTACTCTACTTGCCCAGTCTCATTTCATATTATTACCGACCACCTCCTTTGTGTTCCCATCCGAATGGGTCATTCTGTCCCCAGCCATACTCTGTGCTTTCTCACCTTTGCACCACTGCTCATGCTGTCCCTTATACCTAGAACTTCCTCTATCTCCCTCTAGGCCTTCTGAATTCCTATTCATCCTCTAGAGACCAATTCCAACCAGGACTTCCAGCCAGGAGTAATCTGCTGAGCTGATGATGACCGCCTCCACTAAATCGAACAGATCCCTTTGTTTTCCACCTCTTCTGTTAGCTCAGTGGTTCTCAACCTTCCTATGCTGCGACCCTCTAATACTCGTATGTGGGTGTATCTGCATGTGGGCCTGCAGATAGAGGAGTAGTGTCTGGGTTCCTAAGACCATTGGAAATATGTGTTTTCTGATGGTCTTAGGAGACCCCTAAAGGGGTCGCAAACCACAGGTTGAGAACTGCTGTGTTAGCTGATTTTAGTTTGCTGGGTGGTGCAGTAGATAAATTTTTGGAATTGGAATCAGGAAGTCCTTTATTCAAAACCTGCTTCAGACATTAATTAGTTTTGTGACTAAGTCACTCACTCTGTCACTGTCTCAATTTCCTCATCTATAAATTGGTGGTGGGGGGTAATAATAGCATTTACCTCACTCAACTGTTGTGAGGATAAAATGAAATAAAGTATGTAAAGTGCTTTACAAACCTTAACTTGCTTATGTAAATGATAGTTATTGCTATTACCTCAAGCTATAATTATCTATGTAGTTTCTTTCATCCCTTCTCGACTGCAAAACCCCTGAAGGCAACGACTAGGTCAGTGGTTCTCAACCTGTGGGTCGGGACCCCTTTGGGGGGGTCAAACAACCCTTTCACAGGGGTTGCCTAAGACCATCGGAAAACACATATTTCCCATGGTCTTAGGAATCAAGACACTGCTCCCTCTATTTGTCTCCAGGTGGTTCTGCCCACATGCAGATACGCCCACATATTGAGTATTAAAGGGTCACGGCATTAGGAAGGTTGAGAATCACTGACTAGGTCTTATCTCAATTCTGTATCTGCTCCAGATCCAAGCATGGCTTAATAAACATTGGTTAAATGAAAAACTAAGCTACTCTAATCATTTCAATGTTCCAAGGCAATTCCAAAGGCCTCAAGATGAAAAATGTTAACCACCTGAGAACTGAGAAACTCTGAATGCAAATTAAATCACACTTTCTTTCGTTTTATTTGTCTTGCTCTTCCCATCCCTACCCAAACACAGTATAGCTAATGTAGAGATATGTTTTGAGTGACTTCATATATTTATTGTATTTCTTGTATTTTTTGTTAATTGTATTTCTTGTATTAATTGTACAATTGTATCAATGGTATTTCTTGACTTTTCAAATGGGGAAGGGGCACAGGGAGGGAGGGAATTTGGAACTTAAAATACTAAACTTTTAATGTTTTAATATAATAAAATGCCTAAAACTTAAAAATAAAAAAAATATTGGTTAAATTGAATGAAGTAATTCACTTCAGAGCTCTTAAGATAGCTACATAGACTCAAAAAGAGGGGCAGATATTGTTTCTAGTTTATATCCAAGATTTTACTGAAAAAAAAATGGTAAGCTAACTCATTCCTTCCTCTCTCTCTTCTCCAAGGTCACAGCTGAAGCACTGAGGTAACAGGAGAAAGAGGAAAAAGGTGGTGTGTGTCAAGCAAGCCAAGCCACCATCAATCACCATTTCAGTCACCACCTTCCCTCAGACCTAGATGGAGAAAGCCCAGGACCATGAGCCCAAGAGTCCTGGGAATAGTTGTCACTAGACTACCAGCCCACTTACAGCCTCACATCCATGATTAAGGAGAGCAATTCCTGAGGAGAATGGACCCACTCTCCCTCCCACCACCAATACTAGGAACTCGCCAAATGTCATTGATAAGCAAGTGAGTCCAAGAGCCTTGGGAACAGCAGCAACATCCTCCTTCCCCCCACAGCTACTGAAGACTGAAGAAAAATAAAGCTCTCATTAGCAAAGTTCCTGGCATTGTCAAATGGTTTAACATCAGAAATGAATATGGTTTTATTGGTGGGAATGACAATAAAGAAGATGTATTACCATCTGCTTTCCCACTGCACCCTAAGGACCCTGGAATCTTTCCATCTGATTTGGAACTGAGAATCCTCTCTGTGTTGTCTCCCTCTGTCCTTGAGAGCAGGGGCTCACTGTCTTGTTTTTCTGTGTGTGTTCCCAGCACTTAACACAGTGCTTAGCACGAAGTAAACCTCCAACAGAAGCTTTCTCATTCATTCGTTCATATGGGGCAGCCTAAGCTTTATTCAGCTGTCCTAATTCTCATTATAGTTCTTTAATAATCAGTATAGGCTGCTTTCAGACAATCTCTAGAACCCCTTTGGCTCCAAATCTGTGATCCTATGATCCTCTAAATCAGTGGATCTCAACCTTCCTAATGCTATGACCCTTCAATACAGTTCTTCATGTTGTGGTGACCCCCCAACCATAAAATTACTTTCATTGCTACTTCATAACTGTAATTTTGCTACTGTTATGAATCATAATGTAAATATCTGATGTTCAGGATGTATTTTCATTGTTACAAATTGAACATAACCCACAGGTTGAGAACCACTGCTCTAGATTCTGGAGTCTAGATAATTCTCATTTGTGGATATTTGTGGGGGAGGAGAATAGGAAGAAGGAAAACATTTTTTCTTCTTGGTAAATACTAATAATTCACATTTCATATGCCTTTAAGGCCCACAAAAACTCTATAGAGTAGGCAGTACAAATATTATTATTCTTATCTGTAAGATGAGGTTCAGAGGGCAAGTGATTTACTTATGATCATATAGCTAGTAACATCAGTCAGAAGTGAAGGATAGGTTTTCCAATACCTCTGTGCATGTGCATGTGTTTCCCACTATGCTCCATGGATGGCATCTTCTCTACAGGAAGATGTCATTAATGATGATATAGAAAGAGGAGGCTGCCCCATAATATCATTATGACCCAAATCTCCATGATACCAGATACCATGATACCATAACTGGTCTCAGAAGCAGATCCTCTTACTTGCATGTCCCTTTTGGCGATGAAGCCTTTGCCTTCTGTGTCACAGGTCTGGAAAAACTCCTGAGCTTCCTTCAACATGTCCAGCTGGCCTGAGTCCTGTCCTCTTGTCCCACTCCACTGTGCATCTTTCGGGAATTTGGGATTGGCCTCATTCCCCTTAAGCGCAGGTCTGGCCTTCCCCGATCCTTGAGCCACTCTCTTTTCAGGAGCAGCCATCTTATCATTTCACCATTCAAGATCCAGCTCTACTCCTGAACCTGAATGGGAAAAGACAAGTAATAGTGAGCTGGGAGGTAATGGGAGTGCGGGTCGAGGAGAAGACAGACTGAAATGGAATGATGAATGAAGAGCAGAACCACTTACCACTGTTCCCTCAATATCTCTTAGTAACTATCTATTTAGTTAGCTATTGAAGCCCAGAAAAGAAGAAGAAAAAAAGACTTAATCTCTACCATGATGTCTTATTAGACTAGAGTGTCCAGTCAAAGAGTGCAGGAAGGAATAAAAAAATAATTAAAAACTATTTCATACTGAAAGGTGGGTGAATTGCCCTTCCCAAATCTACCCACAAATTGAAATGAATCCTTCTTTGAACACCTAATAAAATATTCGAGCTGGAACAAAACTTGGAAATCATTCAATCCAACTTTCTTTGTTTCACAGATAGATAGTGACTTTCCTAAGGATGTGAAGAGCACAAGCTATTAAGGCTAGTGGTACAGACTTGAATCCCAAGGGGGGAAAGTTACTCACTATAGATGAGCTAGTACCTTTACTGTGGACAAGCTCTTCACTTTCATGAAGGATGCTCTACTTCATAAAGCTATATGGCTCAGGGAATAGAAAGGTCTGGAGTCAGGAAGACTCAAATACACATCTGGCCTCAGATAACTATGAGCTGTGTGACCCTGGGAAAGTCACTTAATCCTGTTTACTGAAGTTTCCTCAAATGTAAAAAAAAGGGTCATAACAACAGCTACCTCCCAGAACTGTCATGAGCATCAAATGAAGTATCTGTAAAGTGTTTAGAACAGTGCCTGTCACACAGTAAGTGCTTTTTTCTTTCATTTCATGAGGAATAGCTTTCCCATGTCAGTGGTACTATCTCTTCTACCCATCTTAATTAACACTTTATTCTTTGCTGTAGTCAATGCTTTAGCCTCAGAATCTAGAAACATCAGAAAATGTCACCCTTGGAAATTGAAGCAAATGAAAATCAACAAGAAACGAATGAGATTAGTTGTTCCTAAAAAGTCATCCAGTCTAAGAGGTGACTTATATGTGAACTACCGACAAGATTAGGTGAATGTAAGAAATGGACAGATTAACTCATCATTTGTTGTTGTTGAACCACAAGAACAAACTCAAGAAAATATGGGATGGGAGTTGGAGCCGATATGGCGAAGTAAAAACAGGAACTCTGCGCAGCTCCCACTCCAAACACCTCCAATACCTGTAAAATATGATTCTAAACAAACTTTAGAGCTACAGAACCCACAAAGTGACAGAGAGAAACAAATCTCCCACTAAAGGCAGCCTGGCAGGCCAGCAGGAAGGGTCTATCACACCAAGCTGGGAGCCAAGCACAGTCCCTCATGAAGCACCCCCAACCAGATCCTGGGTGGTCCTGACCAGCAGCACAGACTGGCCAGAGTACACTTCAGGAGAGTGAATCACTGGCAGCTGTAGTGGTTTCCAGACTTCTCAACCCATAAACACCAAAGACACAGTAAAAGATCAGTGAGGAACTCTGTTGGAACTAAGTGATGGAAGAGCTCGGTCCAGCCCCTGCATCCCAGGGCAAGAGGTGGAGGTGGTGCTGTGGCTGTAGCTCATAGCTGCCTCCAGAGCTCCTGGCCTGTAGATCATAGGGGGACCAAGTGACCATTCAGATGGTAATCACTCTCGCTTTGACCTGCTTGGATCTGGATCATGGTCTTGGATGGTGGTTCTGGGGTGTGTGGCCAGTGTGCCAGAGCTTGGAGTGTCTGTAGAGAGGGCACCCTTTTCATAGCCCTGACCACATCTGTGAAAACCCCAGCAATTGGGGACATAGCTCTCTACATTTTGGAAGCAGAGTTCTAGTATGGCAAAGAGCTCAAAAGTCAAGTAATAACCTGGCAAGATGAACAAGCATAGGAAGCACAATCAGACCATAGAATCCTTTTGGGGGGACAAAAAGGATCAAAACATGAAGCCAGAAGAAGTCAATGAAGTCAAAACTCCTGCATCAAAAGCTTCCAAGAAAAATATAAGCTGGTTACAGGCCGTGGAGGAGCTCAAGGACTTTGAAAATCAAGTAAGAGAAATGGAGGAAAAATTGTAAAGAGAAATGAGAATAATGCAAGAAAATCATGAAAAGTGAGTCAACTACCTGCTAAAGGAGACCCCCCCC
>JAQQSU010005002.1:0-13925 GCA_028627135.1 Pseudochirops cupreus | reverse complement strand
AGATACATAAACCTCTATTCACAAACTCTATAATTGCACCTTGCAACATATAATTAAGTAAAAATAATTTACAAACCTTTAAATACAAACTGTTTAAACTTTTAATAATTAGCTGTTTATCCCTAAAGCCTAGTATAAATTCCTTTTTCTGCTCTTCATATGTGTCATTTCGTGAACCTTTTTAATGGATTCTAAAGTGAAGTCTCAATGGCAATTCCTCAATGACTACCCCTTAGAATTCCTTTTTCCTTTAAGTCCATATGTTCACATATAAAGTGATGAGGTTCAATGAGATCATCTTTGAAGTCACTTTAACCATTAGCCCTTTGATCTTTTAAACTTCAAATAAAGTGTGTCATTTTGCATAGAATCCTTCCTGATCAACCCATATTTCTTTTTGCCCCCATTTATCACATATTTATTTTGTATGTTTCTATATAGGTATATGTCATCACCTATGAACACAATCTTCTTGATGGCAAGGATTGTTTCACTTTTATCTTGAATTTCTAGTACCTAGACCAGTACTTGGAATAAAATAGGCACATAATGTATGCTTATTGATTAATGAATAGTTTGCACTTACTAAATAATTGTTCTCTGTGTAATGTTAGGAAGTGAGAGACTTTCTATTTGCTCAATACATGATTGTCACTACTAGAATAGTCCTAGAGTGCTGCATGAATAAAATCATCATTATTGGGACACCCTGTATTATACCTATCAGAGAAGGAAAGGGACTGGGACTTTGGGGAAACTGTGTTATTCTTATGAGATTAGAAAAGAGAGCAGAATTCTAATTTCATAGAGAATTCTCAGCAAGGAATTTCCTTTATCAGTTTAGATTGACACATTCCCTGTAATTTATAGTCTTAAAGTTGTCCAGAGCAGGAGTGTCAAATGTATGATGCAACCAGCTGAAACACAACTCTCTGACAGGAATCAGATTAAACGTCATTGGCAAAATATTCAACTAAATAAATAAAAACACAACAGAAATTAAATGATGTTAATAGGTGGTTTTCAATGTCAATATACAGCCAACAAGGATCCTTAGAACCCATTTTCTACTTGAATTTGATACCACTAGACTAGAACAGTTAAAGATTAAGTGATTTTCTCAAGGTGACAAAGCTAATAAGTTTCAGAAGTGGAACTAGAACCCTGTGGAGATGGTTCCTCCATCCTCTACACAACCCTGCCTGCTAGAACTTTCTTAAATATAAGTAAAATGTAAGTGTCTTATCAGAAACCCTCAGTATTAAAAGTAATGTTCTTATACTTCACAGAATGCACACCTTAATTTTCTAGATGAAGGAAATGAAAATATATTAATACTGATTACAGATTTGTAAAGGTCATAAAGAATGCTAACAACGTGATCCAAAAGTCAACCTCTGACTAGCCTCCTCTTTTTTTTTTCCCTCTGGTGTATCCTTTGTTGTACTCTATCTTTTCTTTTTCCTTTCCCTTTGAATTCGTGTTGGAATTTAAACAATTTTTTTTTTGGTCTTCCTTATGTGGTTGCCCGCTTAGCAGGTTGTTTATAATTTGTCTCACTGGGATCATCAGAGGAATAATAAACAGTGCTTATGACATTCAATTATTTTGATTTTTAATGAATTTAATAAATTGCATCCTTATTTTTTTTTCATTTCTCTTAGACATGAAATGAAGAGTTTTGGTAATAATTATCCTATTTTTGTATTGACAGAAAACAAGCTTTTTACAGGAATGTCAAGTAATAGTGCTATTATATATTCACAAGTGTGTAACGTCTTCAAATACAAGATTTTGTCATTGTATTGATGATCGTATAAACAAAATGAGATTGAAAAAAAAACTTCAGAGACACAGAAAACACTGTCACACACACATGCATCGAATACAACTGAAAAGGATCTTATCCCTGAGAATCATCTGGGGACACTCTTCCTTTATGATTTTCAGTCCCAGTAGAAAGAAATGTAAATGTAGCACTCTTGGCCTTAGAAACATTCAGTTTCTTGACAGAGCATTCTGCAAAGGTAGAATATCCCAACACCTCTGTCACTGCTACAGAATCCTGATAACACATGTGTCTCTGAATCCACTAACAAGGCCAGCTATAGAAATTGATGTCCAAATACAACAAAATCCCCTGCAACTTTCTTTGGAGAAGAACTTGTTAGTCTTGTACATCACACAGATCAATTGTTTGATTTTTGAGACCCCTCCAAGCACTTAAAAATATCACTGAAATGGACCAAAAACAAAATTTCCAAGTTTCCCCTTAATAGCTTTGGGATAGAGAACCCCAAGTCTGTTGGGTAGATTATTGATTCAGGCCCCCTTTCCCCCTTCCCCTCACCTCATATTGTTAGTCTTTTCGAAGAAGAAGAAGAGACCAAATTTTGGTTTGGTTTCGGTAATATGGCTACATCACTTAGGCAGTTGCTGCAGTGAATTCAAATGTGCCCTGTTTCTATGATACATTTCCTTCTTCCCCCCTTCCCCCCAATCCTACTGCATCTTCTTTTAAGAACATTCTTGCTTTGCTTGCCAGCTTTTGAGGAGTGAAAGAATCAGTTCATAAGGCATGAAGGAGTAGGAAATTCCTTCCTAAAGTTGTCATGTTATCTTTCTGGCCACCTGGCCTACATTTTGGCAAAACAGAGCAGCTCAGTTTATTATTTTAAAAGCTGAACACATCAGTACTTCAAGGTAATGTGGGGGCCTTTTTTATAGTTCCTTTTATTTATTTTTTTGGGAGGGAAGAGAGAGCTAGGCTTCAATAGGAAATAGTTCCTTGAAGACAAGAAATTACTATGACCTCGACTATGCATTTCATTAATAAGGAACTATTTTCACTTCAGATGTCATTTTATATCAAAGCGGCAGGTCATGTGAACATAAAACCACATAGTGGAATGGTGACATATTTTGTAGATGGTTATTCCTGGCAAAATATGACCATCGAGAGTTAATTTGGACTACTTCAAGGAAGATATAATGCATTAGACATTATAAACATCAACCTGGGATGAGGTTAAAAAAAAGAAGAGAGGCTTTAGTTTTTAACAGTACTTTTCCCTTGGTAGGTTATTCAGCTGTCAGATGAAGCCCTGATTTATGGATAATACTTTCCATTTCCCCCCTATTTAGTTTCTCCCTTTCCCCTCCTCCTGAGAAGTAGTGTTACTCATGATAAAAAAGATGCCGAAGCAGTCCAAAGGACATATTTTGCTTCCTGCTACTCTATAAAGGCAGAATGTAGTATGGAATCAGGGACACAAAAGCATTCCAAATGCTCCAGATTTAGAATTGTAACATGCCTCCTGGTTATTCAGTTTCTTAACTACATGACATCTAGCTATTCAGCAGTTTTCTGATAAATTTTCTTGAGATGTCTTTAAGGGAAAGCCCAAAACCTAGGTCCCTCCTTTAGTATAAAGTACCATATATCTGTTAACTGTTATTGTTGATGTTGTTATTATTATTACCATAATAATAATAATTATTATTATTCTTGTCATTACTTTGCTAGTTTAATTTGTCCCTGAGAATGCATAGGTGCATTCATTACCTAGGGAAAAGGTATTGACTATGTATTATCTCAGACAGGAAGGGAAGATGGGCCTGGAATTTGGTAGACCCAAGGGGAATAAAAAGGCTGTTTATTTAGTATCTGCTATGTGCTGGGAACTGTACTGATCAATTTAAAAAATATTATTTCATTTAATCCTCAAAACAACCCTGGGAGATAGATGATTATGATTCTTAACATATAGTTAAAGAAACTGAGGCAGAAAGAGATTAAGCAAATTGCCCAGGGTCACAGAGGTAGGAACTGTATTAGGATGAATTTGAACTCAAATCTTCCTGATTATAGGCCGAGCACTTGATCCATTGTGCCACTTAGCTGCCTCAAAAAAATTAGAATTTATATATTACTTACTATGTGCCAAGTGTTATGTTATACACTTTACAAATATTGTATCATTTGATACTGACAACAACCCTGGGGGGGTAAGTGCTATTATTTTCCGTATTTTATAGATGAAAGAACTGAAGTAACCAGAGGTTAAGTGATTTGCCCAGAATAAAATAAATAGTAAGTGTTCAGGATTGAATTTGAACTCAGGCATTCCTGACTCCAGGCCCAGTATTTTATCCATTGCAAATCTAGCTGCCTCAGTTTGAACGTAGTTCTCACCTAATTTAACACCCAGAACTCTGGGTTTATTTTATCTGGCTATCTACCTGGAATACCTTATCTTCTTCCCTACTTTTCCTTCTTTTCTACACATATAACTTATTCTTCCTCATCAGACTTCCAAAAATTAAAAGTGTGCCCTTATTCTGTGTAGTAGTTTACCTGCTCTCCTTTAGGACCTACCCACCCACCCTCTGCCTGGACTTATAGTAATATATAGAAATAATCACTATACCAAAGTGAAGATGAATTTTATGTACAGGCCACGTTCAAGCAAAGATGGCATACCTTCTATATTATACAATACATGAGTTTATAAGTGTTACTTATAACCAAAGGGAGAATGGAGAACTTCAGGAAGGAGTGAATATACCCTCATTAGAGATCTCCAATGCATTTTCTCAGGAAAGTTGTAGAGGGGACATGTATTTAGGGATAGGTTGGACATGATGACTTCTTTGTTTCCTTTCAACTGTGAGATTCTGTTACTATTTAGGACTGTTGCATTGTTGTCTCAGTTCCCCTGCCTTCCAAGAAATTTGGGAAAATCTTTTCATTGGACAGCCCAATAGAAATCAATTTCACAACTTGCAAAAATGTCAGATACGATATACCAAAATAAGAAATTAAACATAACAATAAATTAATGATAATTATCAGGTATTAAATGAAACAGGAAAATTAGTCAAAAACTCAAAGATGAAGACTTCTGAGCATCATTTATAGTCTTTATCTCAGGATTAGCTGTTTGAGAAACACTCTGTATTCAGGGAGCATAGTGTTTCTTACTCAATAGATCCTGTGCATCTCTTTGTAACTGTTTAGCCTGATCCAACTGTTTCTATAGATAATATAGACAAAGTCTTTAAGCCAACTAGAAGAATACACAATTTTCCTTGGACACATTTTGCAAAATGAGTTGTAAAATACCTCAAAGTAAGGAAAAAAATTAAGTAGTCACTCTTTAGATGCATACAAATTAGTGGAACTCTCCTGATTGCTGAGTGATTATCAACTCTGCCTTTCCAATCTAGATAGCACCAGACAAATAACACTGCACATCTCATACAGAATTCTACCCAAGCAATCTTGCCATCTAACCTGCCAATGTGTGGTTTACCACACTTCTATATTCTTTCTCTCTTTTGGGAACAGTATTCAATTCAATACTACTACTGGTTCCAAAAAAAGGTGTTTCAAGTACATGTCTATAGCTCTAGTCACCATTACTATGCCTCCTGAGACAAAAATTCTTCACCAGTGTATCATTCCCTCATAGAGATGTGTTATCTCTTCTTAGTAGAATGAAAGGTTATTGAGGACTAAGGTTATCTCTATCTTGGAGTCATATTATCAAGACTTATCATAGAACTTGACATGAAGGAAGCAGTTAATATTTTTTTATTCACTTGTTTTCTTTCATTTATCCATTCATTTAAACTGCCACTTGAAACCTCTCTAGTTTTTACTCCACTGAAGATGGAGTGTCTGCTAGGCTCAAATGTTAAGCATTAAATAATCAAATCAATAGTGTCTGCATTACTGAAAAGTCATTATGATCAAATACCTTATGACTACCTAAACCACATCTCCCTTCCATGGATCTTATTTCCCTAGAACTGTTCCATTCACATGGTAGATTTTAAAAGATAAGGGGATAACAATGTCACTTTTTCTAGTTGTATTCCTCTCAGTTTGGATTGGATTTGACACATAGAAGCCATAAGTGTTTTTTTTAAAATTCATTTATTTGTTCCCGAAGGTTTCCCTGAGTCCGCTTCTGCAACTCAGATACATATATACATAAACATTTACATATATAAATGCATACTGATGGCCAGTCACTATACATGAATAGTGAACTGGCCCTAAAACTAATTGCAAAAAGAAATCTAGGCTGGATTGCATCTGGTGAATTTCACAGAGATTTTAAACCTTCCTGACATGCTCACTCACAGGACAATTCATTATTCTAATGGCAACATTCATTGGATACTCATGGTCTAAAAACAATCTAAGTTCCTTGAGTGGCAATGACTGTGTTCGT
This sequence comes from Pseudochirops cupreus, assembly GCA_028627135.1. Lineage (NCBI taxonomy): Eukaryota > Metazoa > Chordata > Mammalia > Diprotodontia > Pseudocheiridae > Pseudochirops > Pseudochirops cupreus. The sequence continues at coordinate 7,683 of JAQQSU010005002.1, read as the reverse complement.
ATGCCCAGTTCTTGATAGTGTGTTTGAACTGTAGTAGATGCTTAATAAGTACTTGATTATTAATTGAGGAATAAATATTCATTTAATCCAAAAGATTGTTGAGAAAAGTAGGTTGCAGCATATCAGTTGTATGTGAGAATTAGAACTAGAGACATCACCAAGGACATTGAGAAAGAAATGGTTAAATTATGCAGAGTGAAAAATAACAAGTGGATAGACAACTTTTGCATTAGTACCAGTTATATATATTTTTAAAAAGAATTAGAAAAAAAGCCTCCAATTTATTGGGTATATCCTTAATTCATTTCAAAGAAAGATATGGAAAAGAATTGCACAGGATAAGAATTGTGGATATAGACACAGGAAAGCAGTACAGCTACAAGAGCATTAAGAAAGTACTTGTTCCCAATAGCTTCTCTCCTATTGATAGGCTGCCTGAAAAAGGCAACAGAGTGTAGTGAGAAAAGCACTGGATTGATAAGCCAGGGAATATAAGAGATTCGCATCATTTCCTTGTTACTTACTAGCTGTGTGACCATGGACAAATCACTTTACTTCTTTGAATCTCAGCTTTTTTATCTATAAGATGGGAATAACACCTGTTTTAACTGCTTTACAGAGGTGTTATGAAGCTAACATAGAGATAACACATGTAAAGCACTTCTGAAAATATAAAGCACTATATAAATGCAACTAATAAGTGTCATATAAACTACTGGGAGCCCAGACCTTTTGGTTGATTTGACTTAGAGTCATTATTGCATTGCCATAAATATGATTGTGTTGGAAGAAAGGAGAGCAACACAGTCTCTAAGAATAGATTCTGGCAAAACCCTATAATTCTGAGAATCCTGGTTTCTACATGTGTTTGGGCTACGATGTATTTTAGTTATGCCCAAATGTGTGTTAGGGGAGACTTACCCATTGAACTATAACATACACTGCTTGAAGTCATTGGCAAATACTACATAAAAGGGTTAGGGAATGTTGTCTTTGTGTCCCAAGCTCAGTAGCACCTGAATCTTTCAAATCTCCTTCTTAGCTATGCTCTCCTCTCTCAGGTATGCTAATATCAGAGCCATAAGACCACCAGAATAGACAGTTTCTAATCTACACAAGATGCAAAAGCATACTCACCATGCTTGCTATATATTCATTTAAGTAACTTAGTAAAGATCTATAGTCCTAACCAATTAAAAGATTCTGTATTTCTGGCTTCCAGGATTATTTTACCCATTTCATTAGATGACTGTAAATCCAGTGCAGCTCAAACCAAATCAATCAGTCTTCCTTTCTCTAAGATAAGAAATAACAAATTATATATTTGTGTATATATGTGTATGTGTATACATACAAACAGATAGATACATGTACATATACACATATACAAATATTCAACACATATACACATACACATATATACAGACACATAAATATATATACATATACAGACACATACATACACAAATATATGTGCACATATGTATATACACATGCTGATACACATGCATTTATGTCCATATACATACATACACATATAAGTATGTGTGCACACGTGTGTGTGCGCACACATATTCCATTCCCACATATATTATACACACACATGTATATATATGCACTTATATGCATACATACATGCATCTATACTATGTATATCATGCACACATATGCACATATACATACATGTATACACAGACATATACATATATGTGTGTGTATATAAGTGTGTATGTGTATAAGCGTGTGTGTATAAACTTGGTTATTCTCACTTGGAAAAGTCATTGATGCATACTCAGGGGAAAAGCACCAAAAGTACATTAAGGCAAGGGTCAGGGAATTATATAAACACTGGGGAAGTCAGGGTTTAGGATACCTGCGCCAACAGACTAACTCAAATTACACAGAATTTAATCTTTTTTTTTTCTCCTAATCTTTTTTTTTCTTCCCTTGAATTGAATTGGATGGGTTTGTGTAAAGACACAGTCTATGACCTACATATTTCAAACTATTTCAGAATTTCATACCTGGTTAGAAAACCCATATTTAGAGAAAATACTGATAAAAATAAATGCCTTGAACCATCCCTCAGATTTGCCAGACTCATCCTCTATTGGAGTGCTATGAAGTGTGAAATCCAGAGACTGCAACACTGCTGAAAAAGACCTGTCCTCTCACCCAAAGATTTCCTTTCCAAGGTCTAACTGAGAACTAGAGAGAGAAGGAAAAAGTAGAAAATGAGAAAATAAGGGAGGAGGCAATTCTTGAATTAGGTGTTCTTAGAGTCTATATCTACATACAAATTAATTTGCAAAAAAAAAAAAGAATTTAGTTGAAGAGGCAAATAATCTTGAAAACAGTTTATATAGCATAGCCAAGATGATGGAGCAAGCAGTAAATCACTGAAACTCTCCCATATTCAGCTCCGAATAACCATAAAAGAGAGTCCTAAAACAAATCCTGAAATATCAGACCCAGCAAAAGGATTGTGTGAAAACAGTCTTTGAGCTCAAGAAACTTAGAAGATTGGAAGGAAAGATCTTACTGTCTTTGGTAAAAGGGGAGTGCAGTTTAGGATGGATAGTGGCCCAGTAAGCACCACCTAAGCAAGTCAACAGGAGATCCAGATATCCATGCTGTAGAAGAGGCAGAAGTCAATAACAGGAGATCCCATGCATCTCAGCATAACCAGGGGAATGGGCAGACACCATCTGCCAGACTGCCATGTGCTTCAGCATAGTTCTGTGCAAGGTAGATGTGAACCCTGCAGGTGCCTAAGGAAACAGGCAGCCAAACAGATAGCTACCAGCTCTATGCACCACCACATGTATCAGTTTGGCCATGGACAAACAGGAAGCCTCTAGTGACTGTATCGCCACCTGCTTCAGTGCAGGCAGAAGGAAATGCAGAAACACAGCCAATGGCCACAATATATACTAGACACCACTAGTGGGACCCTTGATCAGCCCCAGGTAAGCTGTCTGACACCTATGGCCTGGAATAGCTCTAGCCACTCCCAACCCCACACCTCTTCAGCTCATCACCAGACGTGAATGACTCCCTTGGGCCTTGGGACAATTGTAATGCCAAGCAAAGGCAACTTCTAAGGTTCGGATTACCGGTATAGTAAACCCCATTTATTCAGCAAACATTCACATAACAGAAAAAGTCAAAATGTGTAACAAGGAACTTGTGTAACTTGTTCCTTTAGCAATTTCTCAATTCAATCCAGGTACTACTTCACCCCTAGACAGTACATTCATTTAGTCAGTCAAAAGTCTCTTCTCAAATGGAGATTAGTCTCCAACCATAAACAAAGTACATTCATTTGGTCAATCACTCAAAGGCTTTCCACCCCTGAATCTCAAAAGGGGAAGGGGAACACAAAAGGCCATCCTCCCTTAAGTTAACAAGTTTAAACTCAGCATTGAATACCCAAGGAAAGGTCTTTCTTTCATCTTCACCAGAGGCAAGCCCTCAGCAATCTCAGTTACTGGGCAGACAAGGCTCAACAAAGGCATAGCAAGTGTCCTCATCAAGTCACTCTCTGCCTGTAAAACAGTCCCAGAACCCCTGAAAACATCAGCAAGGCCCTCTTCCAGGATTTCTGTAAATATACAACAGGAAAATCCTTCTTCAGGGCTTCTGAACCAACAGCCAGGTTCCAGGACCTCTACAACAGCAGCACTGTCCTTCACCATCAGGTGAATCTGGCAAAACAACATCAAAACAGACAGACAAAATACCGGCATCACAGCCATGCCTCCTCAGTCCTTGGCAGTTCCAGGTGGCAGTTCTCAAAGTCCTGGGCAGCTCCCACGGCTCTCAGCTGTCTTTCTTTCAGCAACTCAGGCTCCATGATACTGGATACTGCTCTCCCAAAGTCCTTCTGGCCTCCTCTAGGCTTGGGCCTCTCTCCCAATTCATGGCTCCTCAAAGTTCAGCCCTCTCTCTTCATGTCAACAAGTCCATCCCACAAGTGGGATTCATAAGCTCTGGGTTTTAACACTCAACTCAAAAACCAAGCCAATACAGGGGCATCTCCAAATTCAATTACCAATACAACAATATCAGTGCAGTATCAGTAAACAGCCATGGCCTGAACCACCTGATACAAGAAACCTGAGACAATGCCCCTTCCACCCTGGAAACAGCGATCAAATTTAAAAGAAAGAGAAAAAATAACAAAAATAAAGATGAGCAAAAAAGAAAAAAAAAGGATTCTGACCATATAAAGTTATTTTGGTGACAGAGAAGATCAAGACACAAACTCAGAGAGTACAATAATGTCAACACACCTATAGGCAATGCTTCCCCCCTCAAGAAAGTAAGAAATGATCTCAAACCTAGAAAGAACTAATAGAAGAGCTCAAAAAAGAGTTTAAAAAGAATTTGACAGGGAAAAGGAAAAAAAAATGGAAGAAGAATTGAGTTGATGCAAGAGAATTAGGAAAAAAAAAAGTCAACAGCTTGGAAAAAGAAAACAACTCCTTAAAAATGACAACTGATTAAATAGAAAAGAACATAAAAAAGTTAAAGAAAACATCTCCTTAAAAGTTTGAGTTGGGCAAGTGGAAGCTAATGACTCTATGATACATCAAAAATCAGTCAAATTCAAAAGAATGAAAAAATGGAAGAAAATGTAAAATACCTCATGGGAAAACAAATGACATGGAAAATAGACCCAGGAGAGACAATGTCAGATCACTGGACTACCTGAAAGTCATAATCAAAAGGAGGACCCGTAAAGCATTTTTCAATTAATTATCAAGGAAAACTGCCATGATATCCTGGAACCAGAGGGCAAAATAGGCATTGAATGAACCTACCCATCACTTCATGAAAGATATCCCAAACAGAAACTCCAAGGTATGTTAAATAAAAACTTTATACTGTCAGGTTAAGGGGGGGCAGGGGAAATATACTGCAAGTGGCCATAAAGAAACCATTAAAACATCAGGGAATTACAATAAGGTTTATACAAGACTTAGGAGCAGTTACATTAAAAGAACAAATGTCATATAATATGATATTCTGGAAGGCAAAGGAGCAAGGACTACAACCAAGAAATGGTCGTCTATTGAAATTAAGCATAATACACCAAGGAAAAACATGGTCATTGAATGAAATAAAAAGATTTCAAGCTCTCATATGGGGAAAAAGCAGAACTAAAACAAAAATGTAATTGCCAATATTGAGACCCAAGAGAAGAATAAACAGGTAAAGAGGGAAAAGAAGACATAAGATATTCAATAGAGCTAAATTTTTTACATCCTTACATGGAAAGAAGATACTTGTAGCTATTCAAAATTGTATCACTAATAATACACTTAGAATGACATAGAGGACATAGGTATAAGGTGAATTTGAGAGAAATGACATAGAAATCATTAAGGAATGAGAAAAAGTAGTAGAGTGGATGAAGAAAGAAGGGAGAAGGTAAAATGGGGTAAATTATTTTACATGAATGTATATAAAATTTATCTTATTTGACAGGCAAGTAGGGAGGGAGAAGATTAAGTAAAGGGGTGGGAGAACTGACAGAAGAGAGCAGAGTGGGGGAGGTGTTAGACAGAAGCAAAGCATAGGTGAGGATGAAAAGGGTGAAAGGAGAGAAATGAAAAACAGGATGGAGGGAAATGTGAATGGGATGAACTCTCCTATAAAATGGAAGCAGATGACAGAGTGGATCAAAAACCAGAATCCTACAATATGTTGTTTACAAGAATCACACTTGAAGGAGAGAGACACACAAAAAGGAAAGGTAAGGGGCTGAAGAAGAATCTATTATGTTTCAGATAAAGAAAACAAAAGCAAGGGTAGCCATCCTGACCTCAGACAAAGCAAAAGCAAAAATAGACATAAATGAAAGAGATAAGGAAGGAAAGTATATCTTGCTAAAAGGTACCATAGACAATGAGGCAATAACATGTACTAAACATATATGTAGCAATTCGCATAATATCCACATTCATTTATTTTTCTTTTAATAATATCTTATTTTTCCATACTCACATACCAAGATAGTTTTTAGTATTCATTTTTACAAGATTTTAAGTTTCAAATTTTACTCCTCATCCTCCTGTCATCTGAAAATTTTAGGCAGTTTGATATAGTATATACACATGCTGTCATGTAAAACATATCTTTATATTCTTCACAGTTGTGGAAAAAAACATAAAAAGGGAAAAACATGAGAAAGAATACAGTAAGTTAAAAATATGCTTTTATCTGCATTCAGAATCAATCAATTATTTGGATGTGTATAGCTTTTTCTTTTTGTGAGTCCTTTGTACTTGTCTTAGATCATTGTGTTGCTGAGAAACGTTGAATCATTCATAGTTGATCATCACACAATGTTGCTGTTACTGTGTACAGAGCTTTTCTGGTTTTGCTCATTTCACTTCTATCAGTTTGTACAAGTTTTTTCAGGTTTTTCTGAAATCTGACTGTTCATCATTTCTTATTGTACAATAATATTCCATTACATTCATAAACCACAGTTTGTTCAGCCATTTCACAGTTGATGGGCATCTGTTCTATTTTCAATATTTTAACATGACAAATAGGGCTGTTGTAAATATTTTTGCCAATTTAGATACTTTCAACATTTCTATGATCTCATTGGGATACAGAGTAGTGGTATTAATGGAACAAAAGGTATGCATAGTTTGGTTGCCTTATGGGATTAGTTTCAAATTCCTCTTCAGAATGGTTGGATCAACACTCAACTCTACCAAGAGTACACTAGTGTCCCAATTTCCCCCCATCCTCTCCACATCTATCATTTTCTTGTTGTTTTTTTTAATATTAGCCAATCTAATTGGTGTGAGGTGATACCTCAGAGTTGTCTTAATTAGCATTTGTATGATCAAAAGTAATTTAGAGGGGCATTTAGGTGGCCCAGTGAATGGAGTACTGGCCCTGGAATCAGGAGGACCTGAGTTCAGATTTAGCCTCAGACACTTGACACACTTACTAGCTGTGTGACTTTGGGCAAGTCACTTAACCCCAATTGCCTTGCCTTCCCCCCTCCAAAAAAAAGTGATTTAGAGCATTTAATGTCCTCTCCTGCTATTTTCCTGTCAGGTAAGATAGAGTACTATATTCAACAGGTTGTGTATATTATTCCCTCTTGGAGCCAATACTGATGAGAGTAAGGTTCAGATAATGCGTATTGACCCCTCCCTTCTGCCTCTCCACTGTAATAGTTTTTCTCCTGCTTCTTCATGGGAAATAATATACCTCATTCTACCTGTCCCTTCCTTCTGCACCCTGTGTAATCCTGTTTCTCATCCATTATTTTTTTCAGGTTATTCTCTAAAATTCACCTTTTGTGGGGGGGAACACATTCAGTGAGATAGAGGACTTCCAAGCATTCTTGATGAAAAGACCAGAGTTGAATAGAAAATTTGACTTTCAAATACAAGACTCAAGAGAAGCATAAAAAGATAAACAGGAAAGGTAAATCATAATGGACTTAACAAATTTAATCTGTTTACATGCCTACATAAAGAGATAATATTTTTAACTTACAAAACATTTTGTATTATTGGGGTATTTAGAAGGTAAGTATATAGACAGAGAGTTCAGGTGTGAGGTGAATATGAAGTGATGATATTTTTGTTTTTAATTTATTTTATTAAATTTTTTTTGAGTTACATATTTTCTCCCCGTCTTTCCCCC
>JAQQSU010005001.1:0-13925 GCA_028627135.1 Pseudochirops cupreus | reverse complement strand
AAAAAAAAAAAAAGGAAATTATCCTTCATTCTGCATTCTTTCCTAACTCTCATATCCAATCAGTTGCCAACTCTTGTCAATCCTACAATGTCTCTTGCATCCATCCTTTTTTTTTTTGCTTATACTGCCTATACCCCAGCTGAACCTTCATTGCCTCTCATCTAGATTTACAGTAGTCTTTGAATTGGTCTGCCTAGTTCCAATCTCTCTTCTATCTACTTCATCAATCGTTATTCTTACGATATAGATCTCCGTCACCCACAACTAAAAAAAAAAGGTTTAATGATTCTCTATTGCCTCAAGAACAAAATATAAAATCTTTAGTCTATATTTTAAAGCCCTTCAATACAATATGGCTTTAATGACCTTTCTAGGCTTCCTTCATATTACTGTCATTCTGCTGTTCTCTTCCCCACTATAGTCAAAGTGGCTTGCTAGCCCTATGCATGACATTCTATCTCTCACCTCTGTTCTTTTACCCAGATGGTTCTTCATGTCTGGAATGCACTCCCTCTTCATGGCCAGTTCACGGAATTCCTAATTGTCTTCAAAGACTTACCTATGTGCCACATCCTATATAAGACCAAAAAAATTGACTTTGTATTACTTTGTATTTTAAAATTTTATTTTTACTATGTATTTAAAATTTTTATTTATTTATTTGTCGGTTGTAGTCTCCAGTAAATTGTAAGTTTCTTGATGGCAGAGTCTATTTTTCCTTCTCATTTTTGTATCACTAGTGCCTTCTATATGAGTCACTTAGTAAATGGTTGTTGAATTTAATGCCTTCGTACTTAGTACATCTAACTTTTCTTCTCCCTCAAGTAAGTTCAGGTTGTCTGAGAACCTTTCTGATATTTGCTGATGGCATTCATAATTTCAATTTATCTTATTGCTTCTTCTGAAAACTGTTTGTATCTTCAGTTAGCAAGCACTTAATAAATGACTACTGTATGCCAGACACTGTGTGAGGATCCAAAGATAGAAATAAAACTGTTCCTGCCTTCTAAGAGTTTACATTTTCTCTCTCTCCCTCTCTCTCTCTCAGCATTTCCTAAGTCCTTGGGGTTGTTTTTCTTTTCCAAATTACTCCATGGCAGGTATTGAGTTAAACAGCTTCTGTTGAATCTTCTGCATGTGTTGTCAAGGCTTGACCATCTCTTAGAAGCATTTCATTGGGCCAGTTGTTGTGGACTCTATATTGACAGGGGCAATGCAAATGGGATGAGTGCTTAATATGAGCAGAAAGGCTCATTTCAGCTACTGAATCAATCACTTTTGGGGCAGAAGTCTGAAGAATTTGTGTCCCTAGCTCTTAGCACAGTGCTTGCCATTTAATAAATATGTGTTCACTGACTAACTGAGGTCCAGTGACTTCAGGTGCCTGACCTATGATGAAAAAAAATATTTACAAGTTCGTGTTTTTGTAGCTCAAGACCCTAAGGGAGATGGTGATTTCTCCCTCTGACATGTGAAAATGACATAGATTAAGTCCCTAAATGTTCTCAGAAAGAAATACTAGGCAGTGGATGTGAACAAGAAGGAATGTGGAGGGTGGAGCCAAGATGGTGTAGTAAAAGCAGGGACTTGCTTGAGCTCTCCCCCAAACCCCTCCAAATACTTGTAAAAAATGACTCTAAACAAATTTGAGAGCAGCAGAACCCATAAAATGACATAGTGAAACAAATTTCCAGCCTAAGACAACCTGGAAGGTTTATAGGAAAGTTCTATTACACTGGGCAGGGAGATGAGTGCAGTCCAGATTGGGCCATGACTACACAGATTGGGCCCCCCAACAAGCCTGATGTAGGCTTCAGGGGACTGAATCACTGGCAGCTGTGGCGGTTTCTAGACTTCTCAACCCACAGACACCAAAGACAACTTAGAAGGTCAGTAGGAAAAGTCTGCTGGGACTTGGGTGAGAGAGGAATGTGGTCTGGCCCCCACCCTGGGAAGGTGAAGGTGGTAGTGGCAGCAGCAGTGGCTACTTCTGAAGCTCTCAGCCCACAGATGGAGGGGGAAGATCAAATGTCTGATTGTGGGGGATTACAGGGATCTCTTTGCTGGTGCTGAGGCACGATTCTCTTGCTTTGCCCATTATTGGATCTGGGTGGCAGTCCTGGGGTGAGGAGGAGTGCTGGCATGGTGGAACTTGCAGCTGTGGTGGAGAAGGAATCCTCCTCAGAGTTCCAAGGCAGAAAAGAGTGCTTGTGGTGACTCACAGACCAGAGCACAGGAAAGGAGTAAATACGTCTCCTTTGATCATACCACCTTGGAAGAACTGAAAATTCAAAGTATCTTTGAAAACAGCTGCACAAAACCCCTGAAGCTTGGGACAGTATACTAGAAGTAGAATACTAGAAGTAGAATACTACCTTAACAAAGGGTTAAAAAGTCAAGTAATTGGAAACTACCACCTCTGGCAGAGGGAGAAAGAGGGAGTTAACCAGAGAGAGAGAGTTATGCTGGGAGCTGTGAAAATGGAAGGGCATGAGCACTCAGACTGGAGCAGCTACTATGGCGAACCTGAAGGTTACTCCTTGGTGAGCAATATGAATGCGGGCCTGGGCATGAACAGCATGAACACTTACATGAGTATGTTGGCTGCCATGGGCAGCAACTTGGCCAACATGAGTGCCAGCTCGATGAATATGTCTTCTTATGTGGGAACTGGAATGAATCCCTCCCTGGCAGGCATGCCCCCAGGGGCTGGGGCTGCCTCAGCACAGCTGCCCCAGGGGTTACTGGTATGGCTTCCCACCTGAGCCCCAGCATGAGTACACTGGGGCTCCTGGGAGCATGAACAGCCTGGCTCCCTATGATAACATGAACTCTATGAGTCCCATGTATGGGCACGTTGTACCCAAACCCAAATCCCAGGTCACTACACACCACCTGATTTGTGGCCCACCATTAAGCCCCTTTATATTTTTGTCTTTGTCCCTATCCTACACCCTGTAATAGCTTGAAACAGTTTAAGGCATAGTCCCCCAACTGCCTCCTTCCTCAAATTGGCATTCTGTATTTTCTCCCTGCATCAGGATAAGTGTACAAGGTTCAGTCTAAGGTTATGGTGCAAGACTATCTTATGTAGAGACCACCCTGGTCTGTTCTGCTGACCAAGCAGGGTAACTACACCCTTTGCCCTGAACATGATCCCGGCCAGTTCTGGGGAATTCCAGTCCCCCTTACCCAATGCCCCTCCACCCTGTTCTAGAAGAGACCCCCATGTCACAGGAAGGTTGCACCCTTGTACCCTTGTGCCATATTCCCAAATTAGCCCTGAGGTATAGATCTAACCAATGGCTGTTTTTGGCTTCTGTACTTCATTGTTTCTGCTAGCTCCCCTCCCTGATTGTGGTTTTTGTGGTTTTAGCCTTTTTAAACAAGTGTTCTTGCCTTCAATGGACATTACTGATTTGAGTTTACACTTGGGTAGTCACATGTTTGCCCAACAAATCCACATCTAAATTTTACCTTGAAAAAATGCATTGGTTGGGGGAAATGAACAAAGAGTATAAAAAAATTCATGAAAAATGAGTCAACAGCTTGCTAAAGGAGACCCAAAAAAGTACTGAAGAAAATAACATCTTAAAAAATAGACTAACCCAAATGACCAAAGAGGTCCAAAAAGCCAAAGAAGAGAAGAATGTCTTAAAAAGCAAGTGGAAAAGAAGATGCAAAAGCTCACTGGAGAAAATAATTCCTTAACAATCAGAATGGAGCAAATGGAAGCTAATGACTTTATGAGAAATTAAGAAATTATAAAACAGAACCCAAAGAATGAAAAAATAGAAGACAATGTGAAATATCTCATTGGAAAAAACAACTGATCTGGAAAATAGATCCAAGAGAGATAATTTTAAAATTGTTGAACTACCTGAAACCCATGAACAAAAATGGAGCCTAGACATCTTTCAAGAAATTATCAAAGAAATCTGCCCTGATATCCTAGAACCAAATGGTAAACTAGAAATGGAAAGAATCCACCGATCACCTCCTGAAAGAGATCACAAAAGGAAAACACCTAGGAATACTGTATCCAAATTCCAGAGTTCCTAGGTCAAGGAGAAAATATTGCCAGCAGTCAGAAAGAAACAATTCAAGTATTGTGGAAACACAATCAGGACAACACAAGATTTAGCAGCTTCTACATTAAGGGATTGAAGGGTTTGGAATATGATATTCTGGAGGTCAAAGGAGCTAGCTAGGATTAAAACCAAGAATCACCTACCCAGCAAAACTGAGCATAATCCTGCAGGGGAAAAAAAAATGAATATTCAGTGAAATAGAGGACTTTCTTGATGAAAAGGCCAAAGCTGAATAGAAAATTTGACTTTCAAATATAATACTCAAGAAAATCATGAGAAGATAAACAAGAGAAATCATAAGGAATTTATTAAAGTTGAACTGTTTACATTCCTACATGGAAAGATGATATTTGTGACTCATGAGTCCTTTCTCAGTATTAGGATAGTTGGAAAGAATTATTATCTCACGTAAAAGAGGCAAGAAAAAGCTTTTATACTGGAGGGGAAGAGGGGGGAAGGTGAGAGAGAATGAGTGACCCTTACTCTCATTGGATTTGGTTTAATAACATAATAACACTCACACTCAATTGGGCATGGAAATTTAATTTACCCTATAGGAAAGTAGGGGAAAGGGGGATAAGAGTGGAGGGATTATAGAAGGGAGGGCAAATTGAGGGAGGTAGTAGTCAGAAGCAAACACTTTTGAGGAGGAACAAAGTCAAAGGAGAGAATAGAATAAACAAGGAGCAGGATAGGATGGAGGGAAATAGTTAGTCTTTCACAAATTGACTATCATGGAAGTGTTTTGCATAACTGCACGTGTATAACCTGTATTGAATTCCTTGCTCTCTCAATGAGGGTGGGTGGGGAGGGAAGAATAGAGAGAATTTGGAACTCAGAGTTTTGAAAATGAGTGTTAAAAACTGCTTTTACATGCAACTGGGAAATAAGATATATAGGCACTAGTGTATAGAAATCTGTCTTGCCCTACAGGAAAATTAAAGGGAAGGGGCTAAAAGGGGAGGTGACAGAAAGGAGGGCAGACTGGGGGAGGGGTAATCAGAATGCACAGAATCTTGGGGTGGGGGAGGGGAGAGGGGGAGAAAATTTGCAGCTCAAAATCTTGTGGAAGTGAATGTTGAAAACTAAAAAGTATTTAATTAATTAAAAAAGAAGAAGAAAGGAATGTGGTACACAGTAGGTACTTAATAAATGTTTATTGATTGGTTGATTGGTACAGCATGAAGAGTAACCAGAGGACTTGGGTTCAAATCGTGATGATGATACTTCCTTCCTGTCTGATCATGGGCAAATCATTTAAACTTCCCTGGCCTCATTTCAAGTCAACAAGCATTTTTTAAGCATTTGCTACATTCCAGGCATTGTGCTTCAGCTCTAGGAGTACAAATACAAGGGAAAAGTAAGACTTACATGCTGTTTTTCAAGGTATGGTTTTCCCCCTGGTCTGCTGTATGCACAGCGCTATGTTCCTTCGGTTATTTTTACTTCATCTTATTTAAGGTGGCCCTGTTCCCACTGACTCTCTTCCCTCACCCTCCGTGCCCCACCTCTCATTAGTTAATCATCTGCTGTGTAAATCTTCCACTCTTTTCTCCCTTTTCTTTTAGTCAATTTGATAACCCCTTTTTCTCCTTGCCTTCAACTAGTCCTATTTATTAGTTTTTAAATATTTATTCTTTGTGCTCCTTTCTAGAAGAGATTTCTTTCACTCACTCTCTTCATTTTTCATCCTGTGCGCTCTAGACTACGGTGGGGAGCCTGAGGCCTTGAGGTCACATGTGGCCTTCTAGGTCGTTGGGTACAGCCTTTGGATTGAGTCCAAGTTTTACAGAAGAAATCCTTTTTTAAGGGGATTTGTTCTGTGAAGTTTGGACTCAGTCAAAGAGCTGCACTTGAGGACCTAGAGGGCCACATGTGGGCTTGAGACCACAGGTTCCCCACCTCTGTCTAGAGCAGTGGTTCTCAACCTTCCTAATGCTGCGACCCTTTAATACAGTTGCTCATGTTGTGGTGACCCCCAACCATAAAATTATTTTCGTTGCTACTTCATAATTGTGATTTTGCTACTGTTACGAATCATAATATAAATGTCTAATATGCAGGATGTATTTTCTTTGTTACAAATTGAACATAATCCACAGGTTGAGAACCGCTGGTCTAGACCCTCCTTCTTTGATAGATGATCTCTATAAGTATCTAGTCCCTCCCTGTTCTCTGCATTCCTCATGGAATCAAAACTTCCAAGATATCCAGTCTAGACTCTCCCCTCTAGGCACTTTCTGCCCCTGCCTTGTAGAGCTTGCTCTGTGGATTCCCCTTTTCCATTGTGACTTCCAGAAAAATGCCAGTTCCTTCAGGTGATAGGACACTGCCCCATGGCAGGTCCTCCTCCCTCTCCCGCCCCCTCCCTGATTACGGAGCCCACTACTGATTTTACTCCCCTCCCCAGTTACCTTCTTTCTCCATTTGACTCTGTCTCCTTCCTGGGTCCATGCTCTTCCAGTTCCCAAGGTGCCAGTTGCCTCTAAGAGTTCCAACTCTTTCCATCCTTTGGTCTTTTCAAGTGGTCTTTTCAATCGCCAAATCCTCCAGACCCAGCACTAGGTCCCTGTCTCCCTTCACAGAACATCTCTCTTCATCAGTAGTACCCCCTCCCACTACCAAAGGTAGATCTTTTCTGCCCCCTTTTTAATCTTCCCAGCCCCATTCCCCTGCAGGATTTCTCTTCCTGAAATACCATAGAGGTCACCTTCCCCTCATTACTGGCCCTTGATTTGACTTGTGTATAATGTACATCATTCTATCCACCTGTTCCCTTCCCCTCTTTCACGCACCCTCCCGTTGCGTAATGCAGTTCCACCAAAACCAACCAAACAAAAAACCTACATTGATTCACCTGTTGGCATGGTGCCACAGAGTTCTGCCCATAGTGGCCCAGGCCCACTGCTCCTCTGTTTTCTCCACCTGACTTCCACCTTCACTTGTCTCCTTGTCTACATTCAGAAAGAAGTCTCTTACTGGTCTCTGTTGTTTTGTTGCTGTTGCTCTCCTTGGCTACTGCATTCATTCACCCCTCCAGAATTTCTGTTGTCTGGTCTGTTTGAAAAGATCGCTTCAAGTGTGGCTTTCTTTCTAAGAATGTCTTGAACTCCTCTTTATTATTGAACATCCACCTTTTTTTCATTTATGGCTAAGCCCAGATTTGCAGAGTAAGTTACACCGGGCTGCATCCTGAGCTACATTATTCCATTCCCTCCTAAATATTCTGAGGAGTGCAGAGTCGTCTCGTGTTATTCCATTCCTTTGTATTTGAAGGTGTTTCTCCTGGTCACTCACAGAACTTGTTTCTGAATTGAATTGTTTAATTTTGCCGCTATGTGTATTGGATTTTGTAGTCTTAGATTTTTTTCCCTGGGGGCAAACTATGGATTCTTTCCATTGGCATTTCATTTTCTGTGTTCAGAAGTTCTGAGAAGTTTTCTTGTATTATTTCTTTCATTATAGTATTCAGGGTTTTTGACTTGTTAGAATTTATGCTTTAATGGGGGAAGACAACAAATAAAAGGGAGCAGAAATGGGGAGGGGTAATTGCCCTGGGGCCATGGTGGCAAAATCTAGAGAATAAAGGATGGCTGGTCTGGGCCTTTGCTCAAAATGGAAGTTCTGAAAGGATATTGCCAATAGCAGATGGAGACCACAGGGTAGAGGAATGAACTGAAGCATGGTGGCAAACTCTGGAGATGGAAGTTTTCTCAGTAATAAATTAAAAAGGTTGGACTGAGATGATCTTTTCTATCTCCCTTATCTCCAAATCTAAGATACTAGAATTCTAAAGGTTCACCTATGGTTCACCTGTTGTTGCTTTGGACAATGGAGGGCTAGACTAGCAACAGTAAGAGATTTGGGCCTAGCTATAATGAAAGGCTTATGGCCTCAGGCAAATGCCTCATCAAGTGGGAAGATTCAATCAGAGTTCAAGGGGGTTCTAAGAACCTGTACCTCATCACATGGACTGAGTGAAAGGAGTGAAAACTTCTCAGACTATACTCTAAAATCTAGTAAGACTTTTCATGGGAAACAGGCACGAGTTCCCCTTCACTGGAAATCACACGATTTACAAGGACTCAAAACTCAGAGCCCTAGGGAATCACCCCTCTCCTCAGTGACACCTCAGCATAAGATATGCCAAACAAGGACAGAAGTGCTTTCTCAGATGTACATTGGGTTGTCTACTGTTTCCTTGTTCTGGTACCAGAGGTAGATTGCTGCGCTTAGATTGTGCACCTGACTTCTGCCAATGGAAGAAAAGGGTCTGAAGCGGGGTGGGGGAGAACTCCGCATTGGGGCTTTATAACTTCGTCATTTCCTTTCGTAAATTGCTTTATCTCCCTGACTATTTGTCAGAGAGAGGGTGGCCCTTGCTCCAGATCCTAATAAACCATTCTTTTTTGCTTCCTACCTTGAGAAGCCTCTGTGTATTACTTGGGTAAGGATCTCTGTTGCACATAGTTCTGAGGTGCACACATGACCTAATTCATTTGTCTCTTTCTTAGAACAAACTCTGTGAGGGGTCAACAATATGTGCACACACACACACACATAAATATGTACACACACATATTTATATGTATGCATATTGTTGTTGTTGTTCATAATTTCCATCGTATCTGACTCTGTGACCCCATTGGGTATTTTCTTGGCAAGGATACTGGGATAGTTTGCCATTTCCTTCTCCAGCTCATTTTACAGATGAGGAAACAGAGGCAAACAGGGCTATATGATGTGCCCAGGGTCATACAGCTAATAAGTGTCTGAGGCTGGATTTGGACTGAGGTCTTTCTGACTTCAGGCCCAGTGCTCTATCCACTATACCACCTAGCTGCCTCTACATATATATCTACATATATTGTGTATGCACATGTATAATTACATATACATGTACATATATATATATATATATATATATATATATATACACATATGTGGCTATGTGGCTTTGGGCAAATTGTTTAGCATTTTGGGGCCTCGGTTTCTTCATCTGTAGAAAGAGGTGGTTGGACTAGCTGGCCTCTCAGATCTCTTAGTTCTAAATCTATTATCCTATGAAATTGATGCCTGGAATTCCCACCGTTTAGAGTCATCCTTTTGGGTTAAGAAATAAACACCAGAAGGCCCCTGACAAGTGATGAGAGCTCATTAACACATTTATATAGATTTGTTTATCAGATTAAGTAGCTATCACTACCTTTGTATCCAAAAAGCAAGTGCAAAGTCATGAGGAGGTAAGATGGAAAACTGGCAGGACTGTTTTGTGGGTAGTGAGAAGATAGATGAAATGGACCACAGCATGGGGAGTATGGTCTTGGTTAGGGTGTTAGAGAGGAAGAACTGGAATTGCAAATGAGAATTAGGGAGTGGATACATAACTTCTATTAACATATAATTTTTATCTGGGGCCAAATATAATACACACACATAAATATGTTTGTATATACACACATATAGATATATATTGCATTATATGCATTTTAATACATTATATTATGTATAACATTATATATAATATAATACATACATGTTTACATATATACATACACATGGGCTTATATACACATGCACACACATATATACATACATACATACATATACACACATACATAGTCTTTATATGAAAGAGAGAGTGAGGGAGGACCATTGTAAGTTGTCATAAAGCACCACTCTTTTCTACATTTACACTCAGATTCTGATAAATTGGAGAATCAAGTGGAGGAGGCAACGTGGCATTTGGGGGTGTAATAGCAGAGAAAGGGGGAGTTCTATTGCCTCTTTCTTGACATGAGTGATACCATTTTAGAAGAAGCCTCAGTCCTGGTGTTAAATGAGTAGTCATTTCTTATCCCTATGCTTTGCTTTCTTTTACTCCAGATGTTGTTCGAAGACAACCATGAGACAGAAAAAGCCTCTCTCCATTTCTCTGAAATAACAATGTCCCAAATCTAGTGACTGCCTGTGTGTGAACCCAGAATGGCTATGTGTTTTTGCATAAAGTCAGTTCTGCTATAATGCTTGTTTCTGAAAACTTGAATTTATTCCAACACTATTGTTGTATTAGGGGACAATTTGAGCATAACACAAATTTTGCATTTACTTGTTGGTGATTTCATCTGCAAGAAATAGTGAGAATGCATAAAATAGCACCATTTCACAATAATTCATAGCCTGCAATCCTTCTAACAGCCACTTCCACAGGAAACTTGTGGTCTTTTTTCAAAGTAAAGTACCATGCATATTGTGTATCTCCTGGTGCAGTAGAAGCACCAGGTGGGGGGCTATCCACTGAATCTGTACCTAACTTACCCCTTGGCTATGGTAGTGGGGCTAGGGAGGCCTTCCTTCCCCATCACTCAACATCAATGCTGCCCTCTCACCAGTAACGATTGACTTTGCCTGCCCAAACTTGCACTTTGAGAATTGGGGTGCAGGCCAAGTGGTATCCTGAAACTACCCTTTCACCATTACTTACTGTAGCGGACCACAATAGGTCCCTGCCCAACCTTCACTTAAAAGCTGTATTTTGGGCCCTCCTGGTTTAGACTGAATGTCCATGGTAACTGTTTCTCTTTGGAACAGCAACCCTGAGGGTCTCCCCCTCCCAGCTTGATTCTTTTCTTTTTCTCTGGTTGAAGGGACCATCCCTTGACTCACTTCTTAAAGAGGCCTATTCACTGAATGGGTGTTACCTCACTCTATATGAAAAGGCTTTAGCCTAAAAGGGCCAGAGTCTACCACTACATCCTGGGCCATCTCCAGTGGTCCTGTTGAATATCTGGTCACTGGACCCAGAAGGCTCTGGAGGAGAAAGTGAGGCTGGTGACCTTGCACAGCCGTCCCTCACTCAAATCCAACACAACTGTAGGTAATTTCATCATTTCCCTGAGGTCATGGTCCTCTTCGAAAACAAAGGACGAACACAAAGTATAGTATCTAAGTATTTTTAAATTATTTAATATGCATTAAGCCACACTAACATTCTAATTAGTTCCCTCTGGTTGTTTTTTAATGTGTTTCACTCCATGATGTTTAGTGTTAAGCCCCAACTCCATTTTTTCCATAAGTCATGGTTTTTATTACAAGATCTTACATGGTAATTTTTAGAAACATACATGTAAAGTTAAAGCAGAACTGACTATACTGTAGGTACCTACGAAAACCCACATCCCTTCCTCCCCTTTCCCCAAGACATACATTTCTATGTGACAATTAACTCTGCTCTTTGCATGGCTTGTAACTTAATGTACAAAATAAACTTTTCACTGACTAGTATTCTAAATTGTCACTCAATTTAGAAAATGAAACGTGCCACTCCCCTCCTAACAGAGAAGTGATAAATTTCAGACAGAGAAAGACACGGCTGATGTGGAAATTTGTTTTGCTCGACTACGTATTGAGCGTTGTTCTTTTTTTTAATTGCTCAATTGGGGTGGGGAGGGTAGTAGGGAGAATATATTAACTTAAAAATGTTTGTAGTTTGACAAGAAGAATGATTGACTCTAATTATGAACATTTTATCCATTAAAAATAATTTACTCAAGTGTAAATAGTTGTAAAGCAAACTTTTTGTTGATACTCAGTATTATTTATAAAATATTATTTCAAATAAAAAGAGAACGAGGGAGGGAAAAATAAATTGTAACAGTTTTCTTGTGATGACAGATATCTTTGGCTTGAACTATACTTATTTTTGTGCCTAAAAATATGATGAAGCTTTTTAAAGTCAGTTTTGTATATCTTAGCTAATATCTTGGCAATTATTTGTCAAAGTTACTGCAGCTTTACATCTAGAGTTGCTATTGTCCTTACTTGTGGATGGCATGTGAAAATTGTGTTCAATTGGTCACTGAGTCTCGCCAATTTTCTTTGAAATGTCTGTTAAAGAAGACTAATACAAAATATCTAAGTGTTTAAAGGGAGATGGAATCTTCACACAACCTGCAAAAGGCAACAAACAGAAACACCAAAGAGAAGAGATATGGTTAAAAACCTATCCCAGAAAATGAGAACAAAGGCATAAAAATGAGCAATGTTGCTATAATGGTTAAAAATACTACAGAATTATTCAATCAGTTAAAACATCAGGGACAATGGCAATAGTAAATATAGAACCCCCAGAAATGACCTCAGCTAGATAAATGCTATATTTAAAGAAATGAAAGTCAAACTAGAATGGCTAAGGAGATTATAAAACCAAATGACTACCAAATCCATCTTTTTTCCCTCTATTCCCAATACCATCCTACTCTAGGACCACATTGTTTGAAGTATGGATTGGTCTGATAACCAGAATCCTAGACTCCAAGTACTATCATTATAATCTAACCAACCACCAGACTAATCTTCCTTAAATATGGCTTTTTATTTTTTGCCCTACTTAATAGTATTTTTCCAATTGCACGTAAAGATAGTTTTCAACATTTTTTTTTGGTCTCTTTTTTTTTTTGGAGAGGGGAAGGCAGGGCAATTGGGGTTAAGCGACTTGCCCAGGGTCACACAGCTAGTAAGTGTTAAAGTGTCTGAGGCTGGATTAGAATTTAGGTCCTCCTGACTCCAAGGTCAGTGCTCTATTCATTGTGCCACCTTACTGCCCCCCAACATTTATTTTTATAAGCTTTTGAGTTCCAAACTTTTCTCCGTCCCTCCATTTCCTTCCCCCTCCCCAAGACAGCAAGCAATCTGATATAGGCTATACATGTACAATCATGTTAAACATATTTCCACATTAGTCATGTTGCAACAGAAGAATCAGAACAAAAGAGAAAGACCATGAGAAAGAAAAAAACAAAAAACAAAAAACGAGAAAAAAAATATGCTTCGATCTTCATTCAGATTCCCATAGTTCTTTCTCTGGATATGGATAGCATTTTCCATCATGAGTCTTTTGGAATTGCCTTGTATCATTGTGTTGCTGAGAAGAGCTAAGTCTATCACTGTTGATCATTGCAGAATGTTGCTAGTATCAAAATATTCTCCTGGTTCTGCTCACTTCTCTCAGAATCAGTTCGTGTAAGTCTTTCCAGGTTTTTCTGAAATCTGCCTGCTCATCATTTCTTATAATGTGATAGTATTCCATTACACTCATACACCACGACTTGTTCAGCCGTGCCCCAAACTGATGGGCATCCCCTTGATTTCCAGTTCTTGGCCACCACAAAAAGAGCTGCTATAAATATTTTGGCTTGTGGGTTCAGTATGCTGGCTTTCCCAAGGGGAGCATTCCTCTTGGTTCTTCCCTTGGGGTCAGGACCTTTTTGTTTTTTATTGATTTTTAATAGTATTTTATTTTTTCTCAATTACATGTCAAGACAATTTTTAGCATTCAATTTCACAAGATTTTGAGTTCCACATTTTTCTCCCTTTTTCCTTTCTTTCCTCTCTTCCAAAAATCGTAGGCAATTTGATATACGTTATACATGTGCTATATTTCCATATTAGTCAGAGTTGTGAAAGAAGAAACAAATAAAAAAAAACAGGAAAAAATGACATAAGTGAAAACATATGCTTCTATCTGCATTCAGAGTCCACCAGTTCTTTATCTGCCTGGGGATAGCATTTTCCTTTGTGAGTCCTTTGTACTTGCATCATTCTGTTGCTGAGAAGAGCTGAGTCATTCATAGTTGATCATCATATAGTGCTGCTGAGACTGTGTACAATGTTTTCCTAGTTCTGCTCATTTCACTTTGCATCAGTTTGTACAAGTCTTTCCAGGTTTTTCTGAAGTCTGCCTCATTATTTCACAGTAGTATTTTCCCCAATTTCCAATATTTTGCCACCATGAAAAGAACTGCTATAAATATTTTTGCATGTGTAGATCCTCCC
>JAQQSU010005000.1:0-13926 GCA_028627135.1 Pseudochirops cupreus | reverse complement strand
TGTTATTCTCTATTCCCTATTCTCTTTCTCCTTTCTCATATCTTCGTATCTTTGCTCATGCCATTCCTCAATGCTTGGAATTGGTTGTTTTCCCATTCTCACTTGTTAAAATTTTGACTTCCCTACAAGGTCTAACTCAGGAACAGTTTCTTCCATGAAGCCTTTCCTGATCCCCAACTAAAGATTTTTTTTTCTTTACTTCTTGGTATTTAAAATAATACATGATACAAATGTTCATATCTTTTCTCCTCAGGATCCTCAGAGAGAAAGAGAGAGAGAGAGAGAGAGAGAGAGAGAGTTGTTCTTCATTCTCAAAGAGAACCAAAATGACATCACTATGTTGGGATCAAGGTACAGTGTGCCTGACTATGACTAATCTGAGTAATATGAGCTCAGAAGGTTCTACCACACGTCAGGCACAATATTCTATACAAACATTTGTAATGGAGATATTTGTAAATTTGTGCATTTTGTGTTGCTTTTGAGTCACTGCCATTCTGTTTTGGTCATAGAGTACATTGCCTTCTTTGATGAAGACATGCTATGCTGGACAGTCCTGTGCCAGTGTCTACCACCTCTCACAATCAATTCCAAAGTTCTTCAGTGAGACCTTGAGAGGGTCATTGTATCACTTCTTCTGAACTACATGTTAGCATTTTGCTTGTGTGAGTTATCCACAAAATAGAATTCTAGGCAAACATACTTTTGGTATCTGAACAACACGGCCAGCCCATCAGAGTTGCACTCACTTCAGTAATTTGAATGCTTGGCAGTTTAGATCAAGAAAGGACCTCAGTGTCCACTACCTTATCTTGCCAGGTAATCTTTCAGTTTGGTAGGCAGTCTAATATCTCTTCTCTTCCACACTTTAATTTGGAGTCTCCAAAACACCGAACTAGTTATAGCAATGTGTAGAACAAACTCATCATCTATGTGTATGTCCCTGGAAAGTGTACTGCCAAAGTAAGTAAACTTATCCAAAGCATTCAAAATTTTTTCCATTTGCTGTAACCACTGGTTTCACATATGGATGATGTGGTGCTGGCTAGTAGAGAATCTGTGTTTTCTTGGTGTTCAATTGATACTTTATTGCCTCTTAGCATCAAAGGTGGCATGGAATGCATAACCATCTGTGAAGAAAAAGTCATACACCAACTCACCCTCCACTTCAGTTTTGGCTTGCAGCCTTTTCAAGTTAAATTATTTACTGTCAATGTGGTAACTGACTATGATACTGTTTTCATCCTTGTTGAAGGCATCCAATCACATTGCTGAAAATATTATGCTAAAAAGAATAGGTGCAAGCACAGAGCCCTGCTTCATTCCACTGGTGAATGAGAAAGAGCAGAAGTATTGTACATTATCTAGAACCCATGCAAGTATGTCATCATGAAAATGATGTACAATCATGATGAACTTCTCTGGACAACCAAATGTTGCCATAATTTTCCACAAGCCCTTGTGACTGATACTCTAAAAGGCCTTGGTTAGATCAAGGAACTTTATGGCCAGACCTCCTGGAGTTCTCCAGTAGCAGACAATATATCAACTGCTTCTCAACCCTTTCTGAAGCCATGCTGACTTTCAGGTAGATGATAATCTTCTACGTGAAGGATCAGCCAGTTAAGGAGGATTCTGGCAAGAATCTTGCCAGCAATGACTAAGGGAGAAACACCACCCTCCCCCCAACCCCATCCCATGGTTGTCACAGAACAACTGTACCAGTAATGAGATCTGAAGTTCCTTTTTGCTAAGCTAAGAGGTACTTAGCACCTAGTTCAGATTAAGCCTCTGTGTAAAGAAACATCCAGTCTCCTGTTGCTGATGTAACAGGAAGGGGTTGGCTAAAACAGGAAACTAATGCAATACTACATACAAGGAAAAGCCCCAGAGAGGGAGAGAGACAGAATTTCTTGGGACAAAGATCTGGAGGCAGAAGCTGCTGCTGCTAGAGAAAGAGAGAATTTCTCTCAGCAGCATCTGGAGACTGGGCTGCTACTGCTAGACTGAGAATTAAGAAGAAAAATGAGAATTGGTAACTGATTCAGATCTTCCTGGAGAAAATTCTGTGGAACCATCCCCACCCTACCCCACCCCACCTCACCCTACCCCACCCCCACCCCAGGCAGAAGAGAATGATTTTGATTTTGAAAACCTAGATGGAGTGATTTTGATTCTGTGAAACAGCTGAAACTTCTGCTGAGTCCCAGCGCCATCTAGAACTGCCAAAAGACTGAGGAAGCATGACTGTGAGGGATTTAAGACTTTGTCTCTTTGTGGCTGTGTTAAGCCTTGTCTTCCTGGGAAGAGAGACTGTGAAGGATTTGAGATGGACTGGACACTGCAAGCTCCAATGTAGAGCAGGAACTCCACAGAGAGCTGGACAACGACCTGGGAGCTGTCTGCTTTGAACTCAGGTGACAGTTTGGTGAATGCTGGTAGGATCTGGACGATCAAAGGGGATCCTGGGAATCTGAGCGACCACCCAGAGTCAAGGTGAAAGAAGACTTTACTTGGATACTGTGCAGTTACTAAGAAGATTTTACTGGTGACCTAGGGGTGGAGGGTCTGTGTATTTTCTGATGATTGAATAATGAAGGATGAAGGATGATTGATTGACTAAATGACTGTACTTAGTGATTGATGACTGAATAAGTGACTGATCAAGTTAACTTAGTGGGCCCCACGAGTGGAGGACGTTGACTATCGTACTTTGTGTTCCTTGAGGAGGCAAATCTCCTTAAGGATGAGTAAATGATTGAATTTCTAAATGATTTGTTCTTTGTTGAAAACTTTGTGACCAATGTAGTGGAAACTATGTAGCCACTTTCTGTGATAAGTTATAACATTGTGAATGCTGTAATTTGATTTATTGTGAATGTTTTGCTTTCATTTGTTATGGAATAAATAGGGTGTTCACTATACTGTGTAATCAGAACCTTAAAAGATATTCACAGTAGCATTCTTCTGGAAAGCTGTTCATGCTTGGCTTTAGAACAACCTATTCCCTTTTTGCCACAGGACTTTGAGGTAGGTAAAAAAAAAAAGGGTAAAATAGTATGGGTGATGTCTTTTAACTCACACATAAATTAGATTTATTTGAGGCAGAGTTGTACAAAGTCACTGACTTCACTCTCTTTTGCAGAGTCATTGAAGTCCAATGGCAAGACAAAAGTAAAGATGGCTGGCAATGACTTGGGATGCAGTAGATGACCTTGGCATCCTAAATGTCTAACCAAGCTCCAACAATGCCTGCTTGAGCTGCCTTTTTGGCCATTGGAACAAATTGTTCTCATCTGCCTATTCTTCCAGGAAAAGTTTTCACTTCCTTGGGGTTGACACCACCTTAACTCACCAATGGGCCTGAGACCCCTCAATTACCCTCAATCTGGTTTAGCTCATCTTCTGAAACAGTTTACCAAGGTATAACCACTGCATATTCCACAGCTTGGAGTTATAGGTGACAGTTGAGTGAATCAGTTGGATATCAATGGTAGAAAGTAGCCCTGAGAAGGGTTCAGCAGCCCTCACACCACAGGTACTAGTTTTCCCTGAACACCTTACATTTCGATACATTAAACTGTTCTTATTTATATATCATCTTATAAACTTTATAATGTGCCCAAATTCTACCCCCCCTACTAAGGTATATGTAACAGGAAGCTGACCAAGAATTAAGTTTCTACTCCTGAAAGTATTTACCATTCCTGGTGGGATATACAGAGACACACTGATATTCATTACTTGGTTCAAAACCAATAGGTGGGGCTCTGCAGGCACTTAGAAGGTTTTTCATTATGAGTCCTTCAGGCACAAAAGGCCAGAAAACAGCTTCCAAAATCCTACGTGTTGAATTGGAATGAGACACAATAGATCTGTCCATGCTTCTTTGGTCCATACTTCCATTATTCACATTATCAATTGGTCAATTAAGCAACAAGCCTTTATTAAGTCCTTATTGTGTGGATATTCTTATATATCACTTATAGGAGATACAAAGAAAAAGCAAACATTCCCTTCCCTTAAGGAATGTGCATTCTAATGGTGTAGATAATATGCATATATTTAGTTGTCTACAAGAAACATACTGAAAAGATACAAAGTAAGGCACTAGAATCTAGGGATGGAGAGAGGGAGGAGCCTCCTACAAAAAGTGACATCTGCTATAAATTTTAAAAGAAACCAGGGATCCTAAGAGGTAGAGATGAAGAGTCAGAACACTTGAGGCACAGGGACAGGCAATACAAAGATGGAAGATGAAGTTTTATGTATGAGGATCAGCAAGTCAGCCAGTTTGGATGAGTTGCGCAGTATAAAGAGATGGGTAATATATAAAAAGACTAAATATTCAGAAAGGGGCCAGATTGTGCATAGTTCCAAATCTAAAACGGAGGCATTTAGACTTGATTCTGGAAGATCCAGGGAGAAACTGTGTGACTGTGTGCCTGTGTGACTCTGGACAAGTCACTTGATCCTTCAGTATCCCAAGTAACCATGTGAGACTAAAAATTTAAAAAGAATTGCTGACCTTAGTCCATCTGGGAGTTCCATATACCCCTGAAATCAGTGGAAACACAAGATACAGAGAGAGACAGAGAAAGAGGGAGTGAGGGAGGGAAGGAGAGAGGGAGGGAAAGAGAGAGACAAAGAATAGTAAATTTTAAAAATGATTACAGTACAGCTAGAGATAAAGATATCTCCATCTCTAACCTTTTGTTAACTCCATGGGGTGAGCAAGGAGAGATGTGTATAGTAGTACCTTAAGTGACAGCAGATGTCAATCTGCTAAGGTTAACTGTCCCTGAATGAATCTCCTAACTGGGAATGATTTATATACTGGGCACATCAGGGACTAAGTCCTACCCACCTTTGCTCTAAGCAGCTACAGCCAAGAGGTATTTGAAAATCCCCCATACAGAAAAAAAAAAAATCAGGTCAACATATGTAGCAGTAGCTACATTTGACTAATGATATTTTTGGTTCTGTGTGACTAAAGCACAACTGGGACTTCTATATTTTGAAAAAAACACTGGCTAAGAAATGAGAAAATCTTAAAATGCTGCCATGGGAGAATATAGCAGGTTCATTGGATATCTAAGAATGGTCTAGATGCAGTTTTCAGACTGTATACAGACATATATTATATATATTTATGTATGTGTATGCATATATGTATATATGTATAGGTATATGTGTATATACATGTACACACATATATACTATAGCAAGTTCATTAGATACCTAAGAATGTGCTAGATGCAGTTTTCAGACTATTTACTATTATTTTATTAGCCAATCTCCAAACCCCTCTGGAAAAAAAAAGTCTACACTTTAGAATAATACACAATGAAATAGAATCATAACCTTTAACTGTTATCTCAATCTCATGATTATGTAGCTCAGAGCAAGGCAGAAGTGCAAAGATAAAGGAAAATCTGGCTTAAATTCAACCTCTAATATTTGACTTTGATCAAGTCACTTAAACCCTCTAAAC
Organism: Pseudochirops cupreus; assembly: GCA_028627135.1. Classification (NCBI taxonomy): domain Eukaryota; kingdom Metazoa; phylum Chordata; class Mammalia; order Diprotodontia; family Pseudocheiridae; genus Pseudochirops; species Pseudochirops cupreus. The sequence goes on along the minus strand of JAQQSU010005000.1, from coordinate 8,432 downwards.
CTGGATATCCCATAGAAATCTTAAACTCTGTCCAAACATGTCTAAAACTAAGCTCATTAACTTTACCCTAAAACCTTCCCCTCTTTCAACTTTCCTGGTATTGATGAGGGCACCAACATCCTCCCAGATCCTCAGGTTTACAACCTAGGTATCATCCTCAACTCATTCTTCTCCAACTGATATCTAATCTTTTTTCCAAGGCCTGTTAATTCTACTTTTGTAACAACTCTCATATATGCCCCCTTCTCTCCTCTGACACTGGTTCAAGCTCTCATCTCCTCATACATGAACTATTGCATTAGGTTACTGTCTGTTCTCTCTGCATCAAATCTATCACTACTCTAGTCCATCCTTCTTTCAGCTATCAAAATGATCTTCCTAAAGCACAAGTCTTACTATACCAAGCCTCATTCATAATATTCCATTGGCTACCCATCACTTTCAGAATCAAACATACAAACCAACTCGACTTTTAAAACCCTTAACAACTTGGTCTTGGCCCCATGCTAACATTTTGGTTTTCTTATACTTTACCTCCACCACTACCACTACCATCACCACTGCTATATACCCTTTAATCCAGTAACATTAGCCTCGTTGCTATTTTTTGCACAAAACACTCCATCTTCTGACTACACATTTTACTGGCTGTCCTCAATGCCTGAAATTCTCTCTCTGCTTATTTCATCTGTTGGCTCCTCTGGATGCATCCTCTCCCAGGCAAAATTCCATCTTCTACCAAAAAAAAAAATCTAATCTTCCTAAAGTCTTGTGCCTTCTCTGTGGGATTGATTTCAGTTTTTCCAGTATATATCTCTCTTTGTACATAGTTGCTGGCATAATTTTTGCTATTAGACTGTGAGCTCTCTGAGAGCAGGGACTGTTTGAAGGGCATTTTGGGGGCCTTTCTTTGTATTCCAGTGCCTGCCATGTAGCTTAATACTTTTTTTTAATTGTTCATTTTAAAATTAATATTGTTTTTAGCATTTAATATTTTGACATATTTACACTTGATATTTAACGTTATTTTAATATACCTTTTTTTATATTTTGAGTTTCAAATTCTCCTCCTCCCTTCAGCTCTTCCCCATCCATCAAGAAATCAAGCAATGTGATAACATATGAAGTCATCAAAATATATGTCCATATTAGCCATATCAGAAAAAAAGCAAAAGTGAAAAAAAGCATACTTCAATATTTATTTAGAGTTTATCACTTCTCTCTCTAGAAGTGGATAGAATTGTTCACTATCAGTCTTTTGGAATTGTCTTGGATCATTGTATTGATTAGCATTGCTTCTTAAGCTTTCTCTAATCACAACTCTTTCAGTACTTCTTAAACTCAACCCATAGTTTATGAAGTACTAGATTAGAGTAACTAAGTTTTTCATAGTTGATCAGTGTTACAATATTGCTTTTTCTGTATACAATGTTTTCCCAGTTTCTGCTCATTTCATTTTGTATCAGGTCATATAAGACTTCCCATGTTTTTCTGAAACTGTATCTTCCTCATTATTATAGCATAATATTACTCCAACAGAATCATATACCACAATTTGTATAACCATTCTCCAATTGATGGGAATCCTCTCGATTTTCAATTCTTTTCCAACACAAGAAAAAATTTTTTTTCTACAAATAGGTCCTCTTTTCCTTTGATTTCTTAATTATTATTATTGTTGTTGTTGTTGCTTTTTGGAGGGCGAATGCAGGGCAATTAGAGTTAAGTGACTTGCCCAAGGTCACACTGCTAGTAAGTGTTAATTGTCTGAGGCTAGATTTGAACTCAGGTCCTTCTGACTCCAGAGCCAGTACTCTATTCACTGCACCACCTAGCCACCCCTCCTTTGGTTACTTTAGAATATAGACCTATTAGTGGTGTTGTTGGGTCAAGGGGTATGCACAGTTTTATAGTCCTTTAAGCATAGTTCCAAATTATTCTCTAGAATGGTTGGACCAGTTTAGCACTCCACTAACAATTCCTTACTGTACCTATTTTTACACATTCTTTCCAGGATTTATTTTTTATGTTAGACAATCTGATAAGTATGAAATGGTATCACAGAGTTGTTTTAATTTACATTTCTCTAATCCATAGTGATCTAGAGCATTTGAAACCTGTCTGTTCATATCCTTTGATCACTTATCAATTGGGAAAAAGGCTCTTATTTGTATGAATTTGACTCCATTATATATATGTAGAGAGAGAGAGAGAGGCCTTTATCAGAGAAACTTTCAGGAAATTCTCCCATCACCCTACTTTCCTATTAATTTTAGTTGTGTTCATTTTGTTTTTATGAAAGTTTTTCATGTAATCAAAATTATCCATTTTACTTCCCATGATTCTCTATATTTCTTGTTTGCCCATAAACTCTTCCTTTATCCATAGATCTCAGGAGTAAAATTTTCCATGCTCCCCTAATTTATTTAAGATTTGACCCTCAATGTGTAAATCATGTACCCATTTTCACCTTATCTTGGTATGTGGTACGAGATATTGGTCTATGCCTCATTTTTCCCACACTGCATTCCAATTTTCCAGGCAATTTATGTCATATGGCAAATTTTTGCCCCCAGTGTTTGTACCTTTTTAGTTTATAAATTACTAGATTACTATGGTCATTTAGTACTGTGTATTGTATACTTAATCTAGTTAATAAATGCCTATTGACTTGACTTAATGAGTTTCCTCACCTTTAAAATGGAAGTGATAACTCATCTTTTGCCCACCACTTAGGTCTTCTTCTTGGTCTCTTTCCACACCTTTTCAGTCTGGCTTTCTTTTCCTTGGCCATTCCTTTGGTTAGAATGATGGGGGTAATGGTGGGGGAAGTAAGTGGGCCTAAATTCCTAGGAGCAAAGCAATTCCAGGACCCTCTATTGTTCTATCTATTGTCCTTGCTCCATTATGCTAGGATATGTAGGTGTGCCAGTGGAAAAAGTGAGAATTAGGCAAAATCAGTTTATATCTTTGACATAGCTGTGATACTTGATCTCTTGAGGCAACAGTGAGTGTGTGTTTGTGTGTGTGCACATGTGTGTGTGTGCCTGTGAACACGAATAATTATGCCTTTCTGTCTCTGGCTACTTATCTCTACTTGTGTCCATCTTGCTATGGTCTCTCTCTGCCTCCCACACAGCATCCTTTCTTTTTGTCTCCTTTGTCTCTGCTTCTCCATCTCATATTCTCTCTCTCTCTCTCTCTCTCTCTCTCTCTCTCTCTCTCTCTCTCTCTTTCTCTCTCTCTCTCTTTCTCTTTTTTCTCTCCCCCCTCCTCCCACCAATCTTGCCATGTGTATATGTATTTTCTAAAATTCTTACTCTTTAATTTCCTATTTTAGTTTTTTAATGTTATAAATAATATTTTAAATATAATTTAATTGAGGCATAAATACTCACTATGTAAGTCACTGAACAATTTCCCCTTCTCTCCATCCTGCTTGAGATGATCAGCCCTGTGGGTTTTTAAAAAGACGATTGTGGGGTGTTTATACCTCAGTCCTAAGCATCAGTTAAAACTTTTACTACCAATTGCACCTTCTCCATAATTTGAGAACTCAACTTAACTTTCCTTAATTCCAACAACAGCTCCATAGACCTACTTCTCCCTCACTTTTCACCAGCCAATTATTTCCCCAATTTACCTAGCCACCACTCCATTTTATCAATTTCTTTTACCCTACACTTTTTCTACTTAATTTTTCTTACTTATCTTGCCTTGTCTTTTTTTTTTTTTTGCTTTTTGGAGTGGTGGCAGGCTGGGCAATTGGGACTAAGTGACTTGCCCAAGGTCACATGGCAAGTAAATGTTAAGTGTCTAAGGTCAGATTTGAACTCAGCTCCTCCTGACTCTAGGACCGGTGCTCTATTCACTGTGCCACATAGCTGCCCTATATCTTGCCTTGTCTTGCAAATCACAAACCATCTGCTCCTTCTCCTTCCTAAGGTCCTACTCTTGATTCTCCTTAACTTGAAGCTCTATAATGTGTGTTTGACTCTAAATCTATGTATTATCTTATGATTCTTAACTTCTTTACATTCTTCTTAATTATCTTCAAACTTGCTCCTCTTTGGACCAGGAAGTAGACATGGACCAATATCTGGGTCTAAAAGTTATCTGCCTTCCTCAGTTTCTCCCCAAATTTAACCACTATTCCACTTCACTAGTCTATATCCTTCCAGGTAAGCCTATCTCATTTCCTTATTCATTTCATCTTCTTTTTCTTTCCCACAACCATTTCACAAAAAGTCACAATTCTGAATGTTCCACAATCCTATTCAAGAAGCTTCAGTGACTCCCTATTACTCTGGCAATTTAACATCTTTCACAAGCTAACATCTTTTCAGACAACTTAAATATTTTACACACACACACATGCACGCACGCACGCACACACACGTTTTATTCTAGACAAACTGACATTTTTTTCTTCCTTGTATATAACATTCCTTCTTCTGATTCTAAGCCTTGGTACCCTCCCAATCCTACTCATGTAATGGTCTCTCTTCTCACCTCCACTTCTTGAAAAACTTGATTTCAATCAAGACTCATTTATAGGGCTGTCATATAGGGGCAGGTAAATGGGATAGATCACTGGCTCTGGAGTCAGGAGGACCTCAGTTCAAATATGGCCTCACATACCTTGGGCAGGTCATTTATAACTATTACTAAAAAAAAAAAAAGGGAAGAGAAAGAGCTATAATTTATGAAAGGTTTTTTCCCCTTATTCTCCTAGGTATTAACATTTCCCAAGTCCTTAAATTGATTTGCATTTGTTTAATGTGCATTGTGTATTTTCTTCTCTGTGTCCATGTTCTTTTTAGCCAGTGAAATGTAAGTTCCTTGAGGCCAGTGATTTCTTCTAGTCTTTGTATCTGCAACATGTACCACAGTGGCTGGCACAGGACAAATTGTTAACGCAGGATACGTTCTATGAGTATAAGGTAAGGGATATTCACCTTTTACCTATGAGAAAATGATGTGATTTCCTAGGTTGTTTGGGGGAGGGGGCATCCATTGACCATCATTCTCTATAAGCTGGAAGAATAAACCATTTACCCATATGACATTTTCGGTGGCATTGCATTGGTATTGAAAAGCATGACCTTATTCATGTAATATACATTTACACACATCAAGGATACAAGACGGTGGCTTATTACCTGGTACTCATCTATGAATTTATAGAGCTAAGGACCATCTACTGTGCATTCTTATTATTTCCTCCTTGAATACCTTAATAAGCTGTGCCGTTGACATCCCATATGTTTGCTGCTAGATTGTAATAACTCCAAAGAGGAAAAACAAAAACATATCTGACATTCACTCAAACACAATATACTTTTAACTTATTTGCAAAAATGCAGGTGTCCTTGCTTTGAGGCGGTGCAGGCACAGAAGGTTTGGCTAGAGAGTGAAAAAATAAATTAAAATAAATAAATAAAATAAATAAAAAAAATAAATAAATAAAATAAAAATAAATAAAATAAATAAAAAAAAATAAAATAAAAATAAAAATAAATTAAAAAAAAATAAATTAAAAAAGGATGTAGGATAGAGCCCACAGAGTATATAAGAACTTCCAGTTATTTCTACAGTCCACTTCTAAATTCTCCTCATTCCTTCATCTCTAAGTTCCTGGTCTTAACTTGGCTGATGGACTCCTATGAACCTTTGGACCAGTCTATTAACTGGGAAGCTGTCTAGTCATTTCACAGCTTGTAAATGATCTTTGGCTTGTCCTGGCTTTGGTTTATGACTGCCTGCTGTTTACCCTCCGGCTTATGCTACTGATCTTTCTGTGTGATAGCAAGCCTTCCTTTGACCAAAAATTTTGTTTAAATCCTGGACCTTTTGGCCACTATTCTCTCAAAAGCCCTTTGGGTCTTGATGGCAAGGATAGTTCCATCTTATAACAATCAGCTTGCTCCACACAGCAAACTACCACTCTGTAGCAATTAATAGCAATAGCTTACTATTACAGAAAGATTTGGGGATTTTATGAGTTAAATCATCCCCTTGTACAGAGAAACTATGATGATACCAGGCTGTTCTATAACATTGATATTAATGCTGATGACTAATGCCAACTTTAGAAAGGGATTACAGGGACTTTAATTCCAAGGAACTGTTCTACTTGGAGGGAATAATAATTTTATTTTAGCATTGTTAGACTGATTTTTAAACTCCATAGACCCTCAAAAATACACACTAGCTTTGCAAATCAGCACTGCACTCTACAATTGGCACTGACCAGGATTAAGGTGTCTTTCTTCTAGCCACACATCCCTTATGTCATTAATCTGAAAGCTCAGTTGCCAGTCAAAAACCATACTTCTAACCTTCTCTGCATAGTCAGACACTTCTCTTAGAGGACTAATTCACTTAATCTCTGTACTACAGTTTAGCTCATAGAGGAAAGGTTTCCCCCTGTGTACACAAAGGCAGAGTGAGTTTGAGATAAGTAGTGATAGAAATGTGCTTAGAATTTTTATTGTAAAATTTCCCCCAAGAACTGAAAGTGCTTTGTAAATTATAACATCTCATCAATCTTCACAACTACAATAACTAGGTAAATTTGGCAGCAAGTACTATATGAACTCTTCAATTTTGTTCCAATGAAGTTAAGATTAAAATGTCATTTTATTTTGACTGGTTTTTCCTATGCTAGGGAACTTTGGGGCAAAATTCAAAATCATTTTAAAAGAATGATACATAATTTTAAATACTTGTTAATACATTTTAAAAGAATGATACAAGATGCATAGTCAGAAAAGAGAAGGAGAAGGGGCTGAAGCAAGGAATAGGGGATGGATTAGAAAATGATTGTGAGACAGTACCAGCTGGAGAATTTAGACCTCAGGTGCTATGCCTGGTAGAAGGCTCTTATTCCAACAGTGAAGAGATTATTCCAAAAGGTCAGAAAACAGACTGGAGCTAAGTAATTTAAGGAAGTAGAAAGAGACAAGATTCCTAGATAGGATGAAGAATAAGAGAAGGAAGTCTACCTAAAAACCAGAAAAGTAATTTTGAAACTAAATGCACCTTGAAATGAATAATTCAGCAGTCTAATGAGTATAAGGACTATGATTCACTCACTCACACACACACACACACACACACACACACACACACACACTTTTTGTTTGTCCTTGAAGAGAAACATGACATCAGGTGATGTCATAACTTGCACACCCAAATATACACATACATTAACATTGCACTCTCTTTATCTCAATCTGTCTCCCCATCTGTCACCCTTCACACCTCTTTCTCTTGCTCTCTCTTTCTCTCTCTGCCACTTTTTGTCTCTGTATCTCTCTCTGTCTCCGTCTCTCTTTTTCTGTCTCTCTTCCTGTCTCTCTGTCACTGTGTCTTTGTGTCTCTATCTCTGCTTCTCTGTCTCTGGCTCCCTCTCTGTCTCCCTGTCTCTCTCTCCTCTGTCACGCTCTATCCCCATATCTCTGTCTCTCTTTTTCTGCCTCTCTGTCACTCTATGTTTCTCTCTGTCTTTATCTCTGTCTCTTTCTGTCTCTGTCTCTCTCTCTCTTTCTCCTTTCCTTGCCTCCCTCCAATGCTCCCTCCCTTCCTTTGTCAGGATATTTTTGTCAGCTTGACATCACAGGAGGTGAATCTCCTGAATTAAAGTGTACCTTACCCTGCTGCAATTCAGCCTTTTAATGCTAAGTAGCTTCTGTGTGCACCGCAGTCACCAATGTCACACCAATTTAAAGAGCACTGTTTGAACAGATGGAACGTGAAACCTTCAGGTATGGTTTGGAGGAAGGGGGGCAGCAGCCTAACTCGACCCACAAGAATTCAGCATCCTAATATCACAAGTGAGTTGCCACCATGCTGAGCAAACTCTGAAAAAATATGCTTCCATTTCAAATGAAAGAGTTCAGTTAATTGCAGAGCTGGCTTACATCCCATGCCCTTAGGTGCCAGGCCCGGTTTATGAAACTGACTCAGGATTTTTTGTTGTTGCTCTTGTCTGTTTGCTTGTTTGTTTTTTCTTTATCTGAAAACCTCAGGACTTGGACCCAGGAGAGACACCTTCCTATAAGGATGCATGGGATTAGTTAGCAGCTAGCTCCTCTCATTCAACAGTGACATCTGCTGCTCCTAAGGCAGAACTACTAAGACTATAAAATAGTCAAAGATCAGGACTAACTTTGATAGCTTTAGGAAACCTTCCTAACAGAAGATGAGAACAAGATTTCATGTTATTAAAGAGGAGGCAATTTAGATGGAAGGAAAAGGAGGGAAGGGGAGTGCAAAGGAAAGGTCTTTAATAGCCTAAAAAGTCTGAATTTGAATAACCTTCCTCCTAAAGATTGTGGATTCTTTTTTTTTTTAATTAATTTATTTTCTTGATCACATCATTCATTTCCATGAGATTTTGAGTTACAAATTTTCTCCCAATCTTTTCC
>JAQQSU010000500.1:0-22316 GCA_028627135.1 Pseudochirops cupreus | reverse complement strand
TCTCTCTCTGTCTCTCTCTCTCTGTCTCCCTCTCTCTTCCTCTCTCCCTCTCTGTCTGTCTCCCTCTCTCTCCTTCTCTCCCTCTCTGTCTCTCTCTGTCTCTCTCTGTCTCCCTCTCTCTCCCTCTCTGTCTCCCTCTCTGTCTCTCTCTCTGTCTCTCTGTGTGTCTCTCTGTCTCTCTCTGTCTCTCTCTATCTCTCTGTCTTTCTGTCTCTCTCTCTCTCTCAATCTTTATTACAAAGAAGAGCTTGTTAGGGACACAACGAGGAAGGGATCTCTTCGGAAATCAAAGCAATGTCAAAAGACGATCTCAGTAGAAAACTTTTCAAAAGAAAATTGTTAGTGTAAAAGTTGCAATCTTATAATTTGCCTACTGCTATTTATTTACAGACTTTCATAATTCCAATTAGTAGTATTACTAATTGCCAGCCTCTCCTGTTTTCTAGTCTATTAGAAAGGATTCATGAGCAAAGCAAGCTTGGAATAATTTCTATCCTCGAAAAGAACGTAACGATATTTTCTTCAGTGTTTAGTTCCCTGAGTTGAGGAATTTAGCTTTGTCAAGTCTAGTTAATATCTTTCATTTGTACCTGAACTATTGGAAAACATGTTAACACCAAGCAGCCACATGCTGGTATGGGGCATAAATAACCCTCTTTGTTCAGGACTCTGATGCTATATTGCTTTATAAAGCTGTAATATCAAAGACTCTTATCTGAAAGGTTCTCTATTTGAGCATTTCTCTGGTACGTAGAGAATAGAATTTCTTTGATACAACCAAACTAAGTTCTTACTATATGTGTACAAAATGGACAATGGGAACTTACCTTCTGAGATAAATACTTTCTTAAGTAAATTTTTATTGATATCTTTTACTTTAAAATACATTTACAATTTATTTATTTTTATTCTAAGCATGACTTTATTTAAATTTATTTTATTTTAAGAATTCTTTTTAAAAAATTGAATTTCAAATTCTCTCTCTTCCTCCAACCTCTCCCCCCACCCATTGAGAAGGAAAACAATATGATCTCAATTATACATCTTTATGATACTTTAAGCTTCCTATACGTCTCTGCTCAGAAAAGGAAGCCTAGGTGGGGCAGGTCTGTGAGGATCAGAATCTGTGCTAGACAGATGCTGGGCTTAACTGGTCCATGGGATGACTTGGGGTTGACAGAGGTAAGAATTTTTTTTTTAAGTGTGAAGGGAAGGTGAAAGAGAAAGAAAACAAATACTTGTTGTTAATTGAGAAGAAATAAAGAGATCAAACAGGGGGCTAGGCTGAGATCAGAGTCACCCGTTGGGCTGCATCCTAGAAGGAGGAAAAGAGTCAGCCTTTTAATGGGGCCACGTCAGGGCTCTTTGGGAGGTCTCATCTTAGTTTGGGGGGCCCTGGCAGTCTTGACTTTGGGCTCTTGGATTGTCTGAAGGGAGCATGTCAGACCTTTTTAGGGAATAGTATGAGAACTTTCTAAATCAGATGGGTAAAGGGCTCTGAGGGGACCTAAACGCCCAGGACTTGATCTCATGGTGACGATGACCATATTCTGAATTTAATCCTTAGCTTTAAAGAAGCATATGGAACAGAAACCTTGGCTAGCCGTATTTCAGTTTAATTCAGTCCACCTTTATTAGGCACCTATTATGGGAGAGACATTGTGCTAGCGCTTGAGATATAAAGACAAAGATTTTTAAAAAGTAGTCCCTGTCCTTTAGAAGCTTATATTCCACTGGGTGAAAATTGAATTTTAGTTAATTAGTTTATATCTGGAAATTGATTTGCTTTCTTCAGTTTGGCCTTCAATGTGAGATTTATGAAGATCATGCCCTTCCTCACTGAAACACTGGGTACATTTGAGGCCAGTGGAGATGAAAGGCCAAAATCATGGGAGAGTTCATATTGTAAGAGGATTGTTAAGAGCTGCAGAAGAATACTCAGCATTGATCTTTGTAGGACTTGACATTCATTATTCTTGACTTGCAGAAAATATAGCATTTACTGAATGTCCCTTTAAAAACAATACAACTTTCCTATTGAATAAGCCATATGAGGATCAGTAAAAAGAATCAAGAAGGTTTAATTTGGAGAAGAGAAAACTCACAGGTATCTTCAAATGTTTAAAGAGTGGCTCATATCAGCTACTAATGCCCTTCCACTAATAATTGCCTTGTATTTGTTTCAGATAGTCTTACCTAATAATAATAAGCACTGCTGAACTGGAGGAGCTGGGGTGCCATGAGCAGGGGACCCCCTCAGGTCACATCAATGTTGTGACCAGATTCAATCCTGGGGCAAGCTTGGCCTCCAAAAGTGGAGTGAGGTTACCTTTTCTCAAGCTCCTTGGCCTATTACACCCCTCCCTTGGCACTCTGGGAATCATTATAGCTAGTTTTGAGCTTATGTGTAGGATTTCACAAACGGAAGAGTAGAAAGGTATTCTCTGAATCAGGTAAGGGGCAAATATTGATTTCCTACATATAAAAGAAATGCTAACATAAGATATAACCACTCAGTTGCAGAAAGACTTAAAATAAGATTCAATGGCTTAACTTATAACTTAACAATAACTTAAATATTGCAGTCTTCTGGGAGGCTGATTTGTTGCTTAGTCATTGTTTTAGTCCCGTCCAGCCCTTCATGATGCCATTTGGGGCTTTCTTGGCAAAGATACTGGAGAGGTTTGCAATTTCCTTCTCCAACTCATTTTACAGATGAGGAAACTGAGGCAAACAGGGTGAAGTGACTTGCCCAAGGTCACAAAGCTAGGAAGTATCTGAGGCTGAATTTGAACTCAGGTCTGACACTCTATCCTGCCCTGGGACATTGATGCTTAACCTTATTAGAATAAGTATCGTCACATCTCACTTTGCCTCCATACTGCCTCCTTGAAGTCTTTGGCTATCCAGGTCAGGGCTTGGGCTTCTCCTCATGTTGGTGGTGACCTTTTCCAAAGCAGAAGCTTCCGTTCCTGCCAATCAGCTCCATCCAATGGACCAGTACCTCTGGACCTCTTGAACACACAAAGTCACCTCCAAACCTCAACACATCTTTGTCAAGGTTGGTGTTTAGTCACTTATTCTTAGGAAAGAAACACAGAAGGAAAGTTAAGGAGACTCAGGTTCAAGCTTGCCTAATTGAATCCCCATCTTCTAGCTTCCACATGGTTGTGATAGCTTACATAACCAGTGTGGGGAAAAGATGATTAGCCCCTACACAAACCTCTCTTGTGAGAGACTGGAAGGGTACGCACATGAGAAACTGGGAAAAGAAGTGAGTGCTTGAGGGTGGGTCACTTCCTTTAGCCAATCACTCGTTGACTCTGCCTCCCAATGGTCAGTAAGGGAATTACTTCATTATCTTAAAAGTATAAGCCCTTTAGCACCGAGTTGGTCACTCATGGCCATAAAGACAAGAATGAAAGAGCCTTCACACTCAAGGAGTTCATGTTCTATCAGGAGAGAAAGTGTTGTGTAGTGAATAGCACTGAACTACGAGCCAGGAAGACCTAGAAATGAGATTGCAAACTCCTCATGGACAGGGATTATCTTTGATGTCTTTTTGTATGCCTAGCACTTAGCACATGGCCTGGAACATACTAGGTGCTTGAAAAATGTTCATTGATTGATAAGAATCCTGCCTCAAATACTTCCTAGCTTCATGAACCTAGGCAAGTCACATAACCCCTGACCCTCAGTTTCTTCATCTGTAAAAGGAGTTGGACTTAATCCAAGGATTTTTCTAACTCAGAATTTATGCTCTTACAGTCCTCTGTACATATATCAACATATACATAATATACATAAAATAAATGCATATAAGATAATTTTTGGGGGGGGAAGGGAAATTTTCCTCCCTGTGAAAATATATCAACATATCCATAATACATATAAATAAATGCATAACCACCACATCATTTTGGGGAGGGAGGGAAGGCCCCCTCCCTGCTGAAATAGCTTTGAAATAAGGAATGGTTATTATTGACTCTTCAAAACCCTGGAGTTTCTGTTTCTGTGGGGCTGGGCATAGGTCAATGGCTTGATAGCTAAAACAGCTGCAGACCTCTACTAAATATCTTGCCTCATTTTCCTGGCTCCAGACTCACCACATTTGGCCCATGTTAACCACACACAAATAAACACTTCTATGCCAGCTTTCAGTGACTGTCAGCAAAGGCTTTCCTTTAAATGGGTAGTAGCTGCTGGTAGAGAGGGTGTCCCTGAGGGATCCCACTTATCTCATCAGCCGCAGTCTGCCCATAGAAAGCTAGCTTAATCAGAAACAGGGGAGAACCACTGGAAGTGAAGAGGAAAGGAAGGAACACAAAGGGGAGAAGAGGGAACACAAAGGCAGTTCCCTTTTCAGTTTGTAGCAGGGTGGGTCTTATCCTTGTATTGGATTTCTCCCAATATATTGTTTTGACCTTATCTGATTCTCTAGTTAATCATGTAAGAATCTTGAGCGTTGGCTAGAGAGAGTATCAGTTATGGAAGCACCACAATGGAATCCTGCCACTCAATGTAAAACTTGGACAAAATGTTTCATCTTTCTGTGTCCCTTTGTATCTCATTTCTAAAAAGGGAAGGTAGTTACAGATGACCCCACCTGGCCTCACCAAGTGCTTCTGGGTAAAAGTCAAGACTTCTGAAACTTATGGAGGGACAACTAAGCTTGTTGTCTTTCCCCCCAAACCTACCCTTTTCCTGAACTTTGCTATTTCTGTTGAGGGCATTACTATTCTTCCAGTCACTTAGGTTTGCAACCTCCTAGTTATCTTTGACTTTATTCCCTCTCACCCTCCATATTCACTCAACCACTAAGTCTTGTTGATTCTACCTACACATGTCCCTCTATCTGTCCCCTTCTCTCCACTTATATAGCTATCACCTTATCAAGCCCTCATCACCTTTCATCTGGACTAATGCAATCCCCTCCTAATTAATGTCTTTAGTTTTTTTCCCCTTTTCTATTCCAACCATGACATTACCAAACTGATATTTTCTAAACTATAAATCTACCCAGCTTGCTTCCTTTCTGAAGAACCTTCAATGGCTCCCTATTGTCTCTTGGATAAAATATATCTTCTCTGGTTGGTTCTTACAGTCAAACACAATCTGGCTCCAGTCTAACTTTCTACAATGACTACACATTCCACCTCCTCATGTACTCTACATTCCAAACAAACTGGTCCATTTGCTATTCTTTGTGCATGATATTCTGTTTCCCACCACCATGCTTATATACAGGCAGTTCCTCATGCCAGGAATGCCCTTCCTCCTCAACTCTGTCTCCATCTTTAGGAATCCCTAACTATAATCATGGCTCAGCTCATAAGCTTTACCTAATATAATAGGTCATATTTGAACTCAAGCCTTTTGATGATAAATTCTGAAGATTACTATGTCAGTCTTCCCATGAAAGTCACTGGAATGGAATTAATAGGACCCAGGTTCACATTCCAGCTTTGCCATACAATAATTGTGATCTCCAGCAAGCCATTTCTGGGCTTCAGTTTCCCCATCTTTAAAGTGAGAGGAGATTGGGCAGGATAACTTATAAAGTACATTACAATTTTAGATCCTATGTCTTTACCCAGGGCCTTTTTATTTAAATGATTCTGGTTATAGTTGTCAGAGACCAACAGCAGATATTGGCTGTATGTCATGAAAGCTGATATATATGATGGATAAGGCACCAGACTTGGAATCAGGACTAAAATCTAGGACCAATGACCAGCACCCCAATGCTCTTTTGGTTAAGTCTGTGCCACTACTCAATGTAGCTGTAGAAGAATTGAACTCTTCATAAATTTGCATAGAGATAATGTGATGTTATAAGTTGGCTGAATTCCTAGGTAGATCAGGGATGTAAAATTAATCTTGATAAAAAGAATAGTTCAGTCGAACCTTTGGGGGTCTGGAAGCCCTTCCCTGGGAAAAGACTTGTACCTCTGGAAAATAGGAAATCATATTCTTCTGTGACAGTCAAGCACAGGCTTTCACAGATTTCTGTTATGTCTCTCTCTTAGTTTCCTTTCATTCCTTCTGGGGGCATTTACTTCAAAAAAATCAGTCCAATCTGTATACTTTGAACAGCTTTCTCTATGGAGAAAGGATTTTACTCTGACTCATCTCCAAGCTCCATTTGAAAGGAATCGTGGTGCTATGGAGAGATTTGGGGTTGGAAGGCCTGGATGCTTTCCAATGGACATTTGAGCTTATGTTCAATGTCTTCTCTCATGGCCCCTTACAATGGAGTCTCTCAACTAAATCTCTCTGCAAGAGAGGACTGAGTTTTCTAAAACTGCTCAAAGTTTAGCCTTAGATTTTCAGTCAAAGAAGTCAGCAGGACTTGTTAATTACAGCAAATGCCTGCCACATCAATCCAAACTGCTGGGAAGACTATAATTTTCTTTTACTGGCTTGACCTGAAAGAGAGATGTTTTGCACTGAGCTTATGTATCTGTGCCAGAGAGCTCAGGTAGACGATGCAACTAAAGGCATCTGGTTCTTGATTGCTTTCCACCTGGGTGGGGGAAAAAGCAAGTTTCTTCTCAGACTTCCTAGGGAACTGACAAGGAGAATGGATGTCCAGGCAATGGCATTGATAGGAGTGAAGAAAAAATGAACCTCTTTAAGCTCTTCAGTGAGAGTAAGCTTCTTCCTTCCTTCCTTCCTTGCCTCCCTCCCTTCTTCTTTCCTTCCTTCCTTCCTTCCTTCCTTCCTTCCTTCCTTCCACATACATTTATTAAAACCCTGCTTTATACCAGACACTTTGATAGGAACTGGGAAAGCAAAGACAAAAATAAAAATATTCCTTGTCCTTGAGGACCTTACAGTCTTGAGGGCGGAGGGAGATAACATGTACCCAAATAAGTCAATAGCAAATATATAGGAATCAAACCAAGAGTAATTTGGGGAGCATGGACGGACCCTGTGCTTTTTGCCTTTCTTTGTAGCCCTTGCACTTGGCAGAATATCTGGTTCATCATTGTTGTTGTTCTGTTGTGTCCAACTCTTTGTGACCCGCATGGACCAATACCATGGAGATTTCGTGGTAAAGACACTGGAGTGGTTTGCCATTTTTTTCTCCAGTGGATTAATGCAAACAGAAGTTAAGTGACTTGCCCAGGGTCACATGGGGCAGCTAGATGGCTCAATGGATAGAGGACTAAGCCTGGAGTCAGGAAAAATCCTCCCCTTGAGTTCAAATCTAGACTGTTTACCTCAGTTTCCTCACCTGTAAAATGAAACTAGAGAAGGAAATGGCAAACCACTCCAGTATCTTTTGAAAACCACAAGTGGGGCCATGAAGAGCCGGACACAACTGTACACCACAACCAGGGGCACACTGTTGACACGTATCTGAGGCAAGATTTGAGCTCGGGTCTTCCAGATCCACTGACTAGCCAACTGCCTCATATCTGTGTGCCTGGCACATGGTAGGTGCTTAAAGAATTTTTTTTGACTGACTAGGAGGTCATACTTGAGGTGAGTCTTGAAGGAAGCCAGGGTAAGAGGCAAAGGGGAGGAGGGAAAACATTGTGGGCAAGGGGGGTAGTCATTCCAAAAACCCACAGAGGTCAGAGATCAAATGTCCTCCATGAGGAATGGCAAGTGTGTCAGTTTAGCTGAGACATAGAGTGCACAAAGGGAAAACCTGGAAAGAATGGAGGCTCACCAGGTGAGTTTGTTCTTCATTCTAGGGGCAGGACGGAGCCACTAGATGCTTCTCCATCGGCTGTATCCAGGCAGCCAATATGCCCTCCAGGGTGCAATAGTAGCATCAAGTTCTGTTCTTTGGATGCCTAAGAATAGCTCTTGTCAGCTGGAGAGGGAGGGCATGGTGTGTGTGTGTGTGTGTGTGTGTGTGTGTGTGTGTGTGTGTGTGCGCGTGAGGGGGGAGGACAACTTCCCAGCTGTGCGCTGGGGCTTTTGCCACCTATTTTTTTTTGAGGGGGGATAGATTCTCCCTCCTCCCCAATTAGTTTTGCCTGCTGAAGTTGTCTCCAGGATGAAGCTGCTACAATGATCCTTTCAACTCCAGTGCCAAGGGCTTGATTGGAGAAATAGCTTCAGAAGATGGAGTGGCTGTTGAGGGGCTGGCCAGTATTTATGGAGGCAAATTGACCAGGGCAACTTGTAAAATACTGCTCTCACTCTCTTCTTTCTTTCACCCAGACAGTAATGAATGGAGCATGTCAGGATTGTTTTCAATTATGCGACAAGTTCCCATTCATTAGTAACCAAGATGATGATTCCAGCTGTGTGTGAGTGACTTTGAAAATGCCCATGGGATGTTCAGCCCAAGGTTGAGCAGCTTAAGCATTCCCTAGCAGACTTGTCCTTGTATCATGGGATGCTCAAGTGTGGGCATTTTCCCAAATGGAGAAAGAGAGAGAGAGAGACCGAGACAGAGAGACACACACAGAGAGAGAGACAGAGACAGAGAGTCAGAGAGAGAGAGAGAGAACACTGAAGAGAATCCAAACATAGAACAGTCTTCCTCCCTTAGTTTCATTTGGGAAGTTCCATACTTAGAAATTAGAACTGATAAATGGAAGCAGGTGTGGTATAGTTTACATCTACATACATACATACATACATACATACATCTATATATATCTCACCAGATCTCTCTTTCCCCCCCCCCCGTGTCTCTCTCTATCTCTGTCTCTCTCTGTCTCTGTCTGCCTCTTGCTATCTCTGTCTCTGTCTCTCTTTCCCCCTTGAAATTACTTTGAATTCACTTAGGTAGTACTTCCTTGATGCTCCCCTCAGCCTGCAGTTAGGGGAAGTTCACCTCAAGCTTCCATGGGCTTGACTCCAATGCCAGCTCAGTGAGTGGAGGGAGATGCTTATTAACCACGTGTGTAGGGGTATGCAGGAAAGAAATGGCCCACCCCATCCAGTATCTTTGCCAAAAAGACCCCAAATTGGGTCACAAAGAGTCGGACACAACTGAAATGACTGAATAACAGCAACCAAAAAAAGGGGTGTGCAAATTTGAACTGGTGGAAGGAGCCCATTGTTAAATGTTCAGTGTGAACTCTTATGCCTGGGAACTAGGCAAATACTACAAACCAAGGCTTGATTCAGTTGTTTTGCGGATTATCTCTAGACTTAAAAAAAAAGTGATCCAGCAAATGTTAGCAATGCAGATTAAATGAAA
This sequence comes from Pseudochirops cupreus, assembly GCA_028627135.1. Taxonomy (NCBI): domain Eukaryota; kingdom Metazoa; phylum Chordata; class Mammalia; order Diprotodontia; family Pseudocheiridae; genus Pseudochirops; species Pseudochirops cupreus. Next base: position 13,144 of record JAQQSU010000500.1, on the reverse strand, counting down.
AGTGCATGGTGTGAACACTCCCCTCCCACTCCCACTCCCCAGCCAGTTGTTAAACATTCACTGGCACACCTTATCTATGTTTATGTTGCCCATCACCAGCAGCAGGTAAGCTCATGGACCCCAGGGACTTTCTGGGTTTTTGCTTTGTGTCTCCAGCACCTGGCTCCCTAGAACAGAGAGATAGGGAGGGCTGGACTTTGGATTTCATTCCTCTAAAGGGCCACTCTTCAGATAAGGAAAACCTTCCACTCATGGATGGATACTTTTCCTGCAACTTATAGTCTTAGAGAGTTGCTTACAGGACTGAGAGTTTAAGTGATTTACCCAGGGTCATACAGATAGCGTGTGGTAGAGGCAGGACTTGAACCCACAGCCTCCTGTTTCTAAGACCAACTCTTTATCCTCTTCCTCTTAAGATGTTGTTTAGGCATTTCAGTCATGTCCAACTCTTCATAGCCTTCTTTGGGTTTTTCTTGGCAAAGATACTGGAGTGTTTTGCCTTTTCCTTCTCCAGCTCATTTTACAGATTAAGAAATGGAGGCAAAAAGGGTTAAGTGACTTGCCCAGGGTCATATAGCTAGTCTGAGATCAAATTTGAAACTCAGGTCCTCCTGACTCCAGGGTCAGCACTCTATCTACTGTGCCACCTAGCTGCCCCCAGCCTCTTATAGTAGGTTCTTAATAAATGTTATTTGGACTGGACTGAATTGAATTGATTAAATTCTTGGGCATGAGAAATCAATCACTTCTGTAGTTAGTCTGATGATGAGCAACTTTCAACTTAGCTGGACTAGTCCTCTGACCCATAGATATTCAAATCCATCACCTAGCCTGTACTCAAAGCATTTTTAGCCAGAGGAATAGGGGGAGATAAAGGCACACTCTTAGCCTTTACCTTCAAAGAGCCATAATAGTCCATAGCCTGTATGTATTTCTTGATGTCCAGGCCAGATATTTCCTGATAGTGATTCCTCTAAAGATCCACCTCTCTTTATATTAACAATAGATAATATCCTGCTATTTTTGGTGTTTTCCATCTCCTTATCCTAGCCCCTTTTTCTTTTCCTCCTCTTTCTTCTCCTCCCTTAATTTTTCTTTTAAAAATTGTATTTTTTCCAATTACACGTAAGAACAATTTTCAATATTCTTTTTAAAAAACTTTGAGTTCCAAATTCTCTCCTTCCATCCCCTCCCCCCTCGTTGAGAAGGGAAGCAATTTGCTACAGGTTATACATGTGCAGTCATGCAAAAACACACTTCTATATTAGTCATATTGTAAAAGAAAACATAGACCTAAAAAAACCCAACCAAATAAACCCAAGAAAAATAAAGTAAGAAAAAAAAAGGATGCTTCCATCTGCATTCAGATTCTAGCAGTTCTTTCTCTGGAGGTGGATAGCATTTTTCATCTCAAGTTCTTCAGAACTTGTTCTTCTCCCTTCCCTACCAAACCTCTTTTCCTTCTTTTTCAGGATAAACATGCCCAATTCCTTACACTGATCTTCATAGTTATGGGTTTGAGGTCTTTTGCCAGCCTGGTTAGCTCTTCTGCGGTCTTTCTTTCTCAAAGACACTGTCCTTGACACCAGAACTCAGCCCAGTACTGCTCACGTGGCCTGACCAGGGGTTATTATGTCACTAGTCTAATGACTAACACATGAGATGATACTTATAAAGTATACTTAACACAATGGGGAGCACACAGTAGGCACTTAATAAATGCCTGTTCTCCCCCTTCCCCCATTAGGCCTGTGCATTCTTTCAGTCCTGATGGGCACTAAGATTGTGTTAGCTTTTTGGCCACCATGATCCATTGTTCATTTCTGTGGTTTATGCTAGACAGTTATTGCAACAAAGGGACACTCCCCTAGAGCATTAACACTGATCAGATGGTGAAGGAGCCTTTGCTTTGAGAGCATTGACCCATTTAGACCCAAAGATATTAAGAGGAACATCCATCAGTACCTAAATTGAAAGACCATATAGATGAATAATACAAAACACAAGTCAGGGGAGTGGATCTTGCTTTATGAAATAGGAAGGAAGGGAATAAACTTTTATTAAGGACCAGGTACTGTGCTAAGCTCTTGACATCTCATTTGATCCTCACAACAATCTTGGCAGGGAGATGTTATTATTTACCCCATTTTACAAATGAGGAAACTGAGGTAAGCAGAGGTTAAGTTACCCACGGAGCAGCTAGGTGGTATAGTGGTTAGAGTACCAGACCAGGAGTCAGGAAAACTTATCTTTCTGCGTTCAAATCTGTACTCACACACTGACTGTGCCAACCTTAACCCTATTTGCCTTAGTTTCCTTGTCTGTAAAACAAGCTAGAGAAGGAAATGGCAAACCACTCTGGCATCTTTGTCGAGAAAACCCAAATGAGGTCACAAAAAGTAAGACATGACTGAACAACAAAGACTTGCCCAGGATCACACAGCTAACAAGTTTCTGAGATTGGATTTGAACTCAGGTCTTCCGGACCCCAGGCCCAACATTCCATCCATCCACTGTGCCACCCAGCTGAGCTTCTGAAAAGTCAAATTTTATAAATGTCGTTTTTTGTCCTTCTTTTTAATGGATTTTTTGGATCCCCTACATTTCCTAATTTATCCCTCCTTCTTTCCATTGTCAGAGAGCCCCCCCTTATCATAAAGAAAAAAAGAGAGAAAAATACAAAGTTCAACCATATTGACCACATTCAATTTTATATACACCATCCCACACCCAGAGTCCCCCACCTCTTTGAATAAGGGAAGGAATTAAAATCTCATGTTTCTTCATTGGGACCAAGCTTGGTCTTTAAGGTTTCCAGGGATTTAATCTGGGTTGTCTTGTTATTCTTTCCATCTACAAAGGTGGTGATCATTATGTATATAGTTTCACTGGCTCTATTTTATTTTTTGCAACAACTTGTGAAATAATATTTTAAACATATTAGAAAACTACTGTTCATGCTAAATCTCAGAATATACTAAAAAGATTGATTGAAGTTTTGTGCTAAGATGCTGAAGGTGATCTTGGAAAGATTGTGGGGGACAGGTGAGGTGATGCAGGATCAGAAAAAGGCAAATTTGTTTCAACTCTTCAAACGAAGCAAGAGAGTGCTATCAGCAATTTATAGGACAATGAGCTTGGTTTCAATTCCTGGAAAAATTCTATGACATATCATTAAAGGGATGATTTGTGACCCTCTAGAAATGGAAGTGGTTATAAAAAGTGAGAGCGTAGCTGCATCAAGATGAGATCATGTCACACCAAACTTATCTCCTTTTTTGGACAAGGTTACTAGATGGATGGTTCTATGGAATGTGGTAGAGACACAATTTACACAGATTTCAGTAAAGTATCTGAAAGCATTTGAGTCGTGTGTGTAATTCTTGTGGACAAGATGGAGAGACATAGGTTAGACAACAGAACACTTAAGTGGATTCCAAACTGAACAAACAGCCAATAGTCAATAAATGTTTATTAAGCACCTACTATGTGCCAGGCTGGAGATATAAAAAAGGGCATAAAATAGCCCCTGGCCTCAAGGAGCTAACATTCTCATGGGGGAAGACAACACACAAAAAGAAGCTGAAAGGTAAAAGGGGATGGGCATGATGAAATATTATAGCTGGGTGGGAAATGATCTGAGGAAGTGAGGACATCAGAGTTGATTTCATCCAGGGGAATAAGTTTTTGGAGATCATGACATCTAGGAAAGTAAGCCAATAGGAAATGAAGAGGTGTATTACCTGCGTGCCCTCCTGCCACTCTCAGGGTCCCAATGCTTTTGGTCTTTTCTTCCCTGGAGCCTAATTTCTCCCAATAATGTATGGTCTACTTATAGTTTCCTTTTATCTCTTTCCTGGATGATTGAAGATGGAGGATCAGCCATCAGCTGCATCATTAAACCATGTCCAGAACCTCTGGGAGATGGATTTCCCTTCTCCTTAAATTATTACTCACAATTGGCAGCTAGGTGGCACAGTGGGGCAAGCATGTGTAATCAGGAAGACCTGAGTTCAAATACTCCCTCAGACACGTATTAGCTGTGTGATCCTGGGCAAGTCACTTAACCTTGTGTCTACCTTAGTTTCCTCATGTATAAAATGGGAATAATAATAGCACCTACCTTTCAGAGTTATTGCCAAGAACTTTGGTCAACCCTCAGTACATAGTAGGTGCTTTAATAAATGCTTGTTTCCTTCCTGTCGTCCATTTCACAAAGCAAGAAAAAAAATGCTGGATGTGAATCTGGAAGTCGTGGATTTGAATTCCAGTTCTGCTGGTTATTATTTGTGGTTTTGTGGGTAATTTACTTACCTCGCCTGTGCCTGTCTCCCCTTCTTTAAAATGAGAGGAATACAAATGAGATGACTTTTGAAATCCCTTCTGGCTCCAAAGACATGACTCTGTTTGTGTATATTTCATAGTTCTTCTCGATCCCCAACAGTATAGACATTACCTTTCATGAGTTTCCACTATTGTTTTCCATCGTTGAATCCCCAGAACCTAGGACAGCGCCTCAGGGTTACTTAGCAGGTGATTAATAAATGCTTGTAAATTGAATTATGTTGAATCAGTTGGCAGCCAAAGAAGCCAGGGATGCTGGGATGACCTGGGGCAGGGTGCGGAAGCAAGGGATGAGGATTTAAGTCATTAGGGAAAAGATGGGGAGGATGCTGGTGCTGAGAGTAAGCCTGGCCTTGGTCACACTGGGGACAAGTCCCAGGCATCTCTGTAAGCCTACACCTGGCAGTTTTCTGTCTACCTTTGTACAGTTCTATTTACGTTTGTAGAAGAAGTTTTCTCAATTAAAGAAATCATTAGTCTGGTAAAGAGAGATGGGGAGAGGGAGGGAGGGCGAGAGGGAGAGACAGAGAGAGAGGGAGGGAGGGCGAGAGGGAGAGAGGAAGAGGAAAGGGAGAGAGAGAGACAGAGACAGACAGACAGACACAGAAAACAGCAGTGATAATAGGTAATATTTACATGGTGATTAAAGTCTGCAAAGTGCTTTACGTATATTTTCTTTGAGTCTTACAACAGCCCCTTTGCTTGTGCATCTACTTTGCACCCATTTTATGGATGAGGATGCTGAGCCACTGAGGGCTTCTGGAGCTTGGCCAGGATCATACAGTGAATGCAGGACTTTCAAACAAAAAATCCAATATTTTTGGAGTGACTTGAATTTTCCCCTGACAGCACTGGGGCCTTTCTTGACACTGTTTTTTTAAAGGCCCACTTTCATACTCTCATTTGGACCTCTGATTTCCGTGAGAATCCTGGAAGAATAAAATCGTTAGGGAATGGTCAGTGAGGAAGGGGAAGGGGAAAGTGATGTGTGGAGTCAAGGCTTTGTTCTTGATTTGGAGGTATTCTCAGAGAAATCACTAGGTGGTAGTAGAACATTGCTCAGTATTAACAAATTAAAAAAAAAAGAAAGAAAAAAAAATCTACTTTTGTGTCTTTTCAGAATTATTTACATTTACCAAACTAGACTTAAATTTCAAGCAGACAAATGACTTAGGGTTCCAGAAAACCCTGGGAAGTTAGAATATTCCTAGTAGTCAAGCTTGTCCACCCATAGGAAAATGCTTCGGTACTTCGATACAGGGGACAGCTAGTTTAGTAAAGGGAAATCTAAAAGTGGAACTCTGTGGAAGGTCACAGCAGATTCCTTTCCCCACCCCATCCCACCCCATCCTGGGGAACAGTCAGGATAATAACCTGAGGGAAAGACTGGATGATCCATCATCACCAATCACTTCTGTACAACGCTCGGCGCCATTTTCTGAATGTGTTGAGCAACTCTGTTAACCAGAAAGGTTAAGACAACACATCTCTTTCCTCACTTGTTAAATGAAAGTATTAGATTAGACTACTTCTGACGTACCTTCTGAACCTAAATTTATAAACCTATGAGGAAGCTACAAACTGGAGACTTTCCCCCCAAATATCTGAAATTTCCTCCCTCCCTCCCTTCCTCCCTTCCTTCCTTCCTCCCTTCCTCCCTTCCTCCCTTCCTTCCTTCCTTCCTTGCTTCCTTCCTTCCTTGCTTCCTTCCTTCCTTCCTTCCTTCTCTCATTCCCTCCTTCCTTTTCCTCCATCCAAGAACCAAGATGTACTTTACATCTATCCCAGAAATCACTTTCAAAACCTCATGATAGCGTTTGAATTCATTGCCCTCATATTGACACAGTATCAGAAATACAGCTTGTTTAGGCCAAGAATTTAGGAGCACAGCTGCAGATCAAGTGTGGTTTCAATTGCATCATTTAGGCAAACAAACAAGCACCAGTCCCTATATCATAAAAGCTTTTTACAGCAAAGGCAGTTCAGTCTGCAGAATGGCTCTGTGAGTCCTCAGGATGCATAGAGTGTGTGCCAGCACATGCTAAGGGTTCATTTCCCACCCCCAACCCCCACCCCCGCCTTATTTATGAGACACCCTGTCAGAGTCCTTGCAGGAAAAGGGCCAAGGGCCATGTTCCTGGAGGGCACACACACCCAGCTCAGGATCTGTTCTCACTTCTGCTTTCAGTGTGAACCTGATATCTGAAGCTGGCTAAATAAATGCCCATTCGGATGTTATTCTTTGAGAATATTTGTGATGGATCAGCTAGGTATCTAGTGGATAGAGTGCTGGCCCTGGAGTCAAGAGGACCTGAGTTCAGATTTTGCCTTGGAACACTTACTGGGCAAGTCCCTTAACCTTGATTGCCTTAAACAAAAATTATTTGAGAGGTTCCCAAGACTGGAGGAACCTATGGATTCACCTTACTGCAATAGACCCACAGCAGGGTGGGGGCCTTCTGAATCTCCATTAATTATTCTATCAAGTGTCTACTTGGATGAAGACTTAACCAAGATTTCCATCTCCCTAGGTCCTGTCTCTCACTCACTACGATGCCTGTTTCCAGTTGTGATCAAATGCCTTTATTACCCAGAAGCCTTCTTTGTATTGTCCACTGCTGTTCCAAGTCAGACCTGAGAATCTGCCTTTTAGACTTCCCTTATAAACACCAACAGCACGCTGGACTATTACTTTGATAAATACTCAGTTTTTTTTTTCAATGAACTGAGAGAAGGAAATCATCATGAGGGTGTTTTATTTTTTCTTCCTGAACATCTAATCTGTGGAAGAAGAGAAAAACATCCAGCTGTCAGATAGGGCCTGAATCTCTTGGGTAGAAAGCTGCGTTTAAAGCCTGCTCCAACTCCTTTCTCCTGTTTGCTAATACACAAACAAGGTCATGCTTCTTTCTTCTATTTCTAGTTATGTATTATGGCCATTGATGTCAGATGTTGAAAACATTGGCTGAGTCATCCCTGGTCCAAAGGGAGGCAGCTAGTGCTGCTGGTGGAAAGAGGCTAGAAAGTGGAATCCTGGGTGCTGGGCCCCGGATCCTGGCTTGGTCACCTTGCATCATCTTGGATTGGGTCTTAGCCTCAGTTTCCTTTTCTGTAAAGTGTATCAGCTGGATTAGATAATCTAAGGTCTCTTTCAGCTCTACAGTGATGATCCTGTGAACTATAAGGCTTTGTTTTTAAATAAGTTTTTATTGATATCTTGTCTCTTTATATCGCTCTAGTTTTCCCCAGTATCCCTTCCCTTCCTCCCAGAGAGCCATCCGTATAACATATAGTATTTTTATGGACAAAAAAGAAGAAAAAAAATAAACATAATTGATTAACATATGAAAAAAGTCTAAAATATACGCAGTATAAACACTTGTGAACTGCTCAGCTTTGTAAGGGGGTGGAGCAGGAAGGTCTTCACATTTCTTCTTTTGAGCCATGCCAAATTTTGATAATTTTGCAACATTCACTCTTGATTTTTTAAGAGGTTCTTTTTGTAGTTGCCCTGTATGTTGCTTTCTTAGTTCTGCTTTACTTCATTTGGCACTCTACCCCTAGTTTTCTTCTTTATAATTCCTGCTCATTGATTCTCCTGTCTTCTGGGGCCAAAGGCTCATTTTCCAGTTTGTTGTTATTCATCTATCTGTCCATCCATCCTTCCATCTCTCTTTTTGTCTGTCTCTTTCTCTCTCTCTGTCTCTCTGTATGTGTTTGTATACATATACATACATGCATACATACATACATACATACATATACATATATATATATATATATATATATAAATATAAAACATCTGGCTGTCTATCCATTATCTGTCTATCTATCTCACAGCCTCCCAAAGTACAGACATGCTAGAAACAAAGTTTTGTTTTTGCATTATATGCATCCTCATGGGGCCTCAGTTTCCATTTTTGTAAGATGTATCATCTGGGCTACATTATTTAATAAGTGGCTTTCAGCTTTAAATTGGTGCTCTTATGATATATAAGGCTTTAATTTTTATCTTAAATAAGTTTTTATTGACGTCTTTTTTTCATTTTGCCCACTTTGTGAGAGGTCTCTTGTTACCAAGTAAAACAGGTAAATTTGCCTCATCTGAAAATGCACAGAACACAGCACATTCGGAGCCTTTCCCACCCCTACCTCTGTTTAAAAAACTGGCAAAAAAATTTTTCTTCCTCTTATTCCTTATCCCATTGGAATAAAAAAAGAAAAGAAGGACAGAATTCTTGTAATAAATATGCTCAGGCAAATAGAACAAATTCCCTCAATTGATATGCACAGAAGCATGCGTCCCATTCTGCACCTAAATCCATCAAAACTTAAAACAAGAGAGAGAAACGTTCCAGGTAGAAACAAGGGCAATGATAGAAGTAGGAAGGAATAGAAGGAAGATTAAGGACTATTTGCACCATCTGAAGATGGAACAGCTTGCCTGGGGAGGTATTGGGTTGTCCCTGACTTGAGATCTTCGATGAACAGGAAGATCACTCATCAGAGACATTTGTAAAGGGAATTATTGTTCAGGTTTGGGCTGGACAGAATCCCTTCCTAATTCTGTGATCCATGAGCTGGGTGTCCAAAGAGGTCAAATAGTGAATGAGTTAATGAACACTAAATGGAGAGATGGAAGAATCCCAACACCTACAGCCTCAGATTTTTGGAAAAATTCTGCCTTGTTTTAAAATGTTCATGGATAAGTAGAACATTCACAGACTGAACTGAGAACAGATTTGGCAAGAAGTAAAAGTTGGCTAGAAGCTTCTGGAGGGGTAAACACCTTGTTTATCTTTGAATAAGGTTCTGAGATGAATGAAAAGCCTGAGAGAAAAAAATTTCTAGGTAATTAATAATCAATTTATTAATTAGGCTAGCAAATAATTAATCAATTGATGGTCAAAACAAAGACAAAACTATGGAGATCCTTGAATGCTTAAAAAAAGCTGGAAAAGGAGGTGCCCCGAAAGGGAAAATCAGCCCTGACGAGGGAGCAATTGAGGTGGTGGACATATTACTGAGGAGGTGGGTTAAGAGTCTTCAGCTCCTCCTACTGAGATTGCGACTTGATCATGAGATTTTACTGCTTCCAGCAATCTGGACAAAGGAATGCATCTCTACCCAGATCACTCTGGCTGGTTTTCTCCTTCACAAACTGGGTCATCCTAAATTCTAATGGAGGGTTTGCAAGGGCATAGACTTACTTCCTAAGGGCAAGAATTCGCCTAGGTTAGATTCTGTTTGTAAGGTCTTCTAATTGGGAGGGGTCCCACCCAAGATCGCTGAGCATTGACCTGGAGGACTTGGGCTATCTCATCTGTCAGCAATGTCCTGCTGAGACTCACTGACTAACCTGCAAGGGCTGGTACCCAAAGGAGGAAATAAAGAGAAAAAACTCTGTCTTAATTTAACAATTGGGTATTAATATAATAGAGAAATGATCATTTCCCTCAGTTTTGCAGCACATTGAATGCCATAGATGCCCAACAAATGAATAATCATCATTTTAAAAAGAAACAACAAGGTGAAAAAATAAGAAAAGTCAATTGATATAAAAGGATACTCATTATGCACCTATTATCTTCCAGTCACTGTCCAGTCACTGGGCATACGAAGCATGGTACAATGGAAAGAGTATTGGCTCTGGAATATGGAGACCTGGGTTCAAATTCTTCACTGACACTACCTGTATGACCTTGGTCAAGTCACACAACCCTCCTTGGGCCTCAGTTTCTCCCTTTGTAAAATTGGACTACATACCTTCTAAATAACCAGCTTCAGATCTGTGATCTTAAGAAATAATCCCTGTCCTCAAAAAGTCAACCTTCCAATATACATGATAAACAATGAAAAAAATACAATATAAAGGTCTGGTCGTCTTTTAGGGGAAGCTGCTAGGTTGGCGTTGGGTGAGTCAGGAATTTGAATGCGGTACTTTAGCTGTTTTGAAGGAAACTAAGTGTTCTGAAATGTGGAGGTGAGGAGGGAAGAAGAAGGCGAGGGGACAGAGAGAGAGGGAGAGAGAGAGTGGAGTGGTTGGTAGAAGTCAGCTCAGCTGATACATAGAGTACAGGCAAGGAAGCAATATAGGTTAAGAATGAAAATGTGGGTGGGATCCAGTTCATGGAGGTCATTGAATATTTGGTCCTAGAAATACTAGGCAGCCACTGAATTTTACTGAGTGGAGAAGTGATGGATAAGACAAGAGCTTTTGGAATATCACTGTGGCAGCTTTGTGGGGGTTGAATGAAGCAGGAAGGAGCAGAAGAAAGGGTTCTGGGAGGGAGTCTGAGTCTGTGGGTCGGGATTTTGACTATGTGACCATGGGCAAGTCATCCAACCTCTAGGGCCCTCTCAATTCTTTACCTTTAAAATGAAGGTGCTGGATCAAAAGGTGTCTAGGGGTCCTTTCTAACTGTATCAATCAATCAATCAACATTTATTAAGCCCCTACTGTGTGCCTTCCAGGTACTGTGCTAAGCATTGGGAATACAAAAAGAGGCAAAATCTAATCCCTGTTCTCAGGAAGCTTGTGATTTTATGATTGGAGAAAGGAGAAATTGGAGGTAGGGAAAGCAATTGAGAGGCTATTGTTGAGGGATGGTTCTCTGGGAGGCAGATATAGGGGGACATTTAGATGATGTAAAAAACAAAAGATTTTAATAAAATGCCTATGTATGTATACATACATAAATATATACAATATAAATAAATATATACATATAATATAAACATATTCATAAAATACATACACATATTATATAAATATTTATATTTATACATATTTATATTATGTACACATATATACACCTGTACATACACACATATATACATAGGCATAATACATATACACACGTGTGTATACACACACACACACACACACACACACACACCTCTCTATATATCTATATCAACGCAGTAGTCCAGGTGAGGGGAAAAGAGGGCCTGAATTGGGGTGATAGCCCTAAATCTTGCCTCAGAATCCTCTGTGGTCAGAATTTAGACCCAGTCGACAACTGCTTTTCTTGGATTCTAATGTACATGGAGACTATCGGCTTAGTGGATATAAAGATCCTGGAACCAGAGCTTTGTTTTCTGAGCTCCCTTCATGTCCTGTCATGATACAAACCAAGATTCTCTGTCTCTGATATCTCTCTCTCTCTCTCTCTCTCTCTCTCTCTCTCTCTCTCTCTCTCTCTCGCTGTCTGTCTGTCTGTCTCTGTTTGTCTCTGTCTCTCTCTCTCACCCCTTTCTCCATCTGTCTCTGTCTCTTTCCCTCTGTCTCTCTGTTCCTCTCTCTCTCTCTCTCTCTCTCTGTCCTCTCTCTCTCTCTGTCTCTCTCTCTCTCTCTCTCTCTCTCTTCCCCTCTCTCTCGCTGTCTGTCTGTCTCTGTTTGTCTCTGTCTCTGTCTGTCTCTCTCTCCTCACCCCCTTCTCCATCTGTCTCTGTCTGTCTCTTTCCCTCTGTCTCTTTCTGTCTGTCTCTGTTTCTCTCTCTCTCTCTGTCTCTCTGTCTCTCTTTCTCTCCCTCTGTCTCTCATCTCTGTCTGTCTCTGTCTCCTGTTCTCACCATCTAGTCCGCGTTCCCGTGGAAGCCTAACTGGGCTGCGTCTCTGCCTTACCCACCCCTCAACCGACCCGGCAGCTCCATTCTAATTGGATTGTGTTGATCTTCGCCTTCCCCGCTGGTTGGGGCCTGGCCCGCGGCTCTTATTCCTCAGTAGCTAATCTGGGACTGAGCCTAATTATTTACCCATATACAGTAAGTGCCATTCTTCCTTGTTCCTATGGAACCACTTGCCCGTGAAAAACCATCAAACAAGCAAATCCCACTGAGCGCTGGCCTTTCCAGCTCTTGGGTTCAGTTCATAAATTTTTGTTGGGAGCTTAGGAAAAATAATCCTGTGATTTATGCACTGAGGAGTTGGAGGGTGGGATTTTGTGATTTTGTAATTCTGTGGGGATTTAGAGAGGTGGCAGGGATGGAAAATGGCTTCGAGCTCTGCTCGCCTTTCTTTTTTCGTGCAATTAGAGCATGATGTCATTTGTTCTTTAAGAGAGCCTGCTGGGGTTTTCCAAGAAGTGAGAGATGGCTACCAGGAAGCACCATTTCATGCTTTGTCCTGATTGGCCACAGCCCATCTCTTGGGTCCGCTTGTCTCAGTGGATAAAGGGATGAGGAAGGGGGATGGTTTCCCAGAGCAGGCTGCATCGCCTCCAGCACTAGGCTTGGATTCAGGAGCTTTCAATTCGGAGGCAGAAGAAAAAGCAATGATATTCCTGCTATGATCTTGTGCGAGTCATTTAACCTATTTGAGACTGTTTCTTCATCTATAAAATGGAGACTCCAGCTCTAGAGCTATGAGTCTATGATGCCACCTTCAATACTTACTAGAGACCCTGGCTAAGTCACTTAACCTCAGGAGCCCTCAAACAACTCCCTAAAACTTAACTGAGATATATAAGGGTTGGGAATGAGATCACAGTGGAATCTCACCTTGTTACTGGAATCTTCACTGTAGCAGAAGCAACTGGGCAGTCTGGGAGTACAGCGCCTGCCTCTCAGGATTGTTGAGAGGATCAAATGAGACAGTACTTGTAAGTCACTTAGCGCAGTGGCAAATAGCAGGAGTTTAATAAAGCCTTGTTTCCTTTTTTCCTCTCACTCTTCCCTTCTCTTGCTCCCTCCTTCCCTTTCTCCCTTCCTCCCTTCTTTCCTTTCTTCCTCTCTATCTTCCTTCTCCCTCCTTCCCTCTCTCCTTCCCTCTCTCCCTCCCTCCCTCCCTCCCTCCCTT